>SMDT01003355.1:0-230472 GCA_005392925.1 Aquilaria sinensis
TTTAATGACTTAATATTTGTTTAAGGGATTTTTCTTTTGATCTCACCAATTTGTTATCCCCGGTCGTCTTATACATGCATCACATACAAATATAAAACATGCATCTCATGCTTACAAGAAAGTAAACGTGGCATGGTTATAGCCCAAACTATGTGATATTCTCAAGCCAATGAGAATATCATAAAAGCCTAAGAAAATAAAAGGGTCTTCACAAGCTCCTTCTCTTCCTTTCTTGGTTGCCCTTTTGTTGTCACCTCCTTGGACAAAGCACCTTGGATGATTCTTGGACATACCACCTTCGATGATCCCACAATGTACCATTACATCAATAATAGAAACCTCGAGTTACATTCGAGGGGAGTAAGGTGAGAAGAGAATGTACAATGAGAGTAACAAGAGAAGGCATGACTCGCAGGCCGTATTTACAAGTACAACCAATCAAGGGCTATAACCATGCACCATGCTACAACCATCAATCAGCATAACATGTCAAATCTCATTCAACAAATGCATGCCAATTTTCATGGGTTGATTAACCAGTTTTATTTATGTGGCGCTTCACTTACGGCAGTCCCGCTGGTCGGTTAGCGGGCGGCGGTTCCGCTGACCGGTCAACAGATGGGGTTAAGGGGGGTCGCCCTTGCGGGCGGTTATGAGGGGGCACAGTGCAAAAAATTGTCTTACAATTGCTTTGCCCGAGATCTTCTATTTCGAGCAAGTAGGCACCCGAGACTCCTCCATTCGAGACACCAAAAATACCTTACTTTCGGTACCCTAACAGGCCGAATCTGAACCAAGCTAGGGTTTTTGTAACTATTGGAAGAATCCTAATCCATATAGGTATCTCATAGCAATCAATTTCGGGTTAATCTCATTAACCAATTAATGTTGTTTCTTCATATATGTCATATGTTCATTACGGGTTCTAGTTTCATGCATCTTGAATCAATCTAATTAATCATGGCCGAAAGCAACCGAACACATAACATCATGCGATTCAACTTTCAATCCTGATTTAGGGTTTCACCAATAGCTCTGATACCGCTGTTGGGTTTCCAGAGCCAAACAGCGCAGCGGAATTTAACCGAAACCCTCCAGGATCCAAGTGAAACGGGGTAAACCCGGTGTTCAAAAATTTTCATACCTAATTTTTGGTTAAGATCTCTCACTCAACTGTAAAGTCAAATCACAAAACTTGAATAGTTAACGTGTTCAAGCTCTCTATGGTATCCACACAAGCCTCTCAGGAGCACCACGTTTCCACCACATCCCGGCAGATGCATTTTTCTTGCTTTCGTAGTGCTAGCTTGCGTCCTCCAAGGAATTGCAAGAGAAGAGTGCGACTGTCTTTTTGGGAGGCTAGGGCAAGGAGACCTTTGAATTTTTCACTAAAATTTGTATTTATAGTGAGACTCAACTTCCAGGCCTAATGGGTTTCAAAGCCCTAATCCAATTAGGCTTTAATTTTGGGCTTAATAATGGTTCAACTCTTGGGCCCATTATTAATACGAAATTAAAATGAAACCATAACCCAAATAATTAGCCCATGCACTCTAATGATCCAAATAGCTATATGTGTGTGACCCAATAGGCTCTTATCACGTTGGCAATGATCATAAATCACATTTATGATCATAAGCAATGAGCGGTGTCTAGCAACACATCATTGCTACCCAAGTGACAAGATTTTCGGTGATTTGACTAATCCTTTATGATCATCATAGATATATGCCATTGTCCCTTTGTCCAAGATATCAAGACTAAGCACGAGACATGGAATGTGTCACTCTTGTATAGCCCAATCTTTGGTTTCTTGATTACTGAGTATACCAACTTAAACTAATGACATTGATATCATATATCAACTCATCCGAGCATGGCCATGCATTTTCTAAGTCTCATTTTATCAAGGGGCCCGAAGACATCACTCTCGCTACATAGGAGGGACAATTCCCATCTTGATCATACAAATCCCTCTGCATGAGCTGTGGCATACCCAATGACCTCCTCCAAGTTCACTCAGTTACAAGCAACAAAGGAAAGTATCAAACTATGTGACTCACATTTACAGAACCTTGATGATCTTAGGTCGTAGGACTACATATACCATGATCACTATGGGAATCACTTATGACACTCATATAACGGTCCATGTAGTGTTCTCATGGTGGGTCAGTCCAGTACACAAGTTCTCCAACTTGTACCAATATGTAGATTACATATCTCATATTAGTCTCCACATATGCTAGTCGTTATGTACTATTGCAGCCCACTCCATAATAATACTAGACCATGGATGTTTGAGAATATCATTATTCTAGGGTTACAATTATGTTTATTACATTACGCAAAAGGTTCGACAAGGCTTTTACAGTATACACTGATGCATCGGGTTCTGGTCTAAGGTGTGTATTGATGTAGGAGAGTCAAGTGATCACCTATGGTTCAAGATAGTTGAGGCCTAATGAGTTGAACTACCCTATTCACATTGTTGAGCTAGCTGCGGTAATTTTTGTTCTCAAGTTGTGGAGGCATTACTTGATGGGGGAGGTCATTCAGGATCTTCACCAATCATAAGAGTTTAAAATACTTGTTCACATAGAAGAATTTGAACATGAAGCGACTTCGGTGGATTGAATACATAAAAGATTATGATTTTTCAATCAAGTATTGTGCTAGAAAAGGGAATGTTGTAGTAGATGCGTTGAGCCGGAAGTACACAAGAGTGATCCCATGTAAGCATCAGGCTACGAATTCCTCTAAAGTAACTTTGGGAGATTGTTTCTTGGCTTTGCATGAATTTTGGCAAAACCAAGAAAAATCCCTAGTCGATGTTCTAGAAATACAATCATCTTGCTTAGTTAGAGTTAAGGATGTGCAAATGAAAAATCCATTATTGAAGAAAATGTTGGGAGAAGAGAAGCTTGGTACTATAAATAAGGAATTCTTGTACGAGGATGGGATACTACACTATGAAGATCATCTCTATGTACCGAATATGGAAAGACTTAGGCAGCAAGTCCTATAGGAGGCACACAATAGTACTTTAAATGTTCACCCTGGCATTGGTAAGAGGTATCATGATTTCAAAACACATTTTTGGTGGCTAGGACTTAAAAGGGATGTAGCAAGACATGTGGCAAAGTGTTTGACATGCCAAATTGTTAAAGTTCAACATTATAAACCAGTAGGCACCCTTCAGAGTTTACCTCTTGCTGTAAGGAAGCGGGGGTCCATTACTAAGGATTTCCTAATAGAATTGCCAAATACTCAGAGTCAGCAAGATGCTATTGTTAGGTTTCGTTAGCCAAACAACGTAGCAGAATTTAACCGAAACCCTCCAGGATCCAAGTAAAACGGGGTAAACCGGGTCTTCAAAAATTTTCATACATTATTTTTTATTGATATCTCTTACTCAACTGTATAGTTGAATCACAAAACCTGAACAGTTGATGTGTTCAAGCTCTTTATGGTATCCACATGAGCCTCTCGGGATCGCCACGCTTCCACCATGTCCCGGCAGATGCGTTTCTCTTGCACTTGCAGTGCTAGCTTGCATCCTCCAAGGAATTCCAAGAGAAGAGTTCTGCTGTCCTTTTGGGAGGCTAGGCAAGAAGCTGAGCGAATTTCTCACTAAAAGTTGTATTTATAGTGAGACTCAACTTCCAGGCCTAATGGGTTTCAAAGCCCTAATCCAATTAGGCTTTAATTTCGGGCTTAATAATGGCTCAACTCTTGGGCCCATTATTAATACGAAATTAAAGTGAAACCATAACCCAAATAATTAGCCCATGCACTCTAATGATCCAAATAGCTCTATGTGTGTGACCCAATAGGCTCTTACCACGTTGGCAATGATCATAAATCACATTTATGATCATAAGCAATGAGCGGTGTCTAGCAACACATCATTGCTACCCAAGTGACAAGATTGTCAATGAATCGACTAAACCTTTATGATCATCACCGATATATGCCATTGTCCCTTTGTCCAAGATATCAAGACTAAGCACGAGACATGGAATGTGTCACTCTCGTATAGCCCAATCTTTGGTTTCTTGATTACCGAGTAGACCAACTTAAACTGATGACATTGATATCGTATATCAACTCATCCGAGCATGGCCATGCATTTTTCTAAGTCTTACTCTATCAAGGGGCCCGAAGATATCACTCCCGTTACATAGGAGGGACAAATCCCATCTTGATCATACAAATCCCTCCGCATGATATGTGACATACCCAATGACCTCATTCAAGTTCACTTAGTTACGACCAACAAAGGAAAGTATCAAAGTATGTGACTCACATGTAGGGAACCTTGATGATCTTAGGTCGAAGGACTACATATACCATGATCACTATGAGAATCACTTATGACACTCATATAACGATCCATGTAGTGTTCTCATGGTGGGTTGGTCCAGTACACAAGTTCTCCAACGAGCCTCTCGGTACACCACGCTTCCACCACGTACCCATATGTAGACTACATATCTCATATTAGTCTCCATATATGCTAGTCGTTATGTATTATTGCAACCCGCTCCACAATAATACTAGACCAAGGACGTTTGAGAATATCATTATTCTAGGGTTATAATTATGTTTGTTACGTTACGCAAAAACAAAACAACAAACATAATTGCTGGATTAATGCCTTAATAAAATATCCTGACTCAATGTGCAAAAAATACATTCATCTCATCATTGGCTTTTGGGCACAACACTAACATACATAACGACTAGCATATATGGAGACTAATATGAGATATGTAGTCTACATATGGGTACAAGTTGGAGAACTTGTGTACTGGACCGACCCACCATGACCAAACTACATTTAAATTAATCTATGCACATCATAGATGATTCTACAAAATATGGTCTGTAGTCCAATTCGTACCCTAATATCATAAGGTTCCCTATCAATTGACTTCACATACTTTGAGTGGGTGTTTCTGTCCTTTTTCTCTTAAAGATGTGACTTGAAGGAGGTCTGGTTGGTTGTGTTCGAGCATTTAATGAGCTAGAGAATCTGTATAATAGTTCAAGATGGGATATGGAAGGAAAGGGTCCCTCCTAACGTGAGGTTGATCTTTCGGGCCCCAGGTATATTGCGACATAGAAGAATGCATGCCATGTTCGTGATGAGTTGAGAGGTTGTTGTGTTTCGGGAGTCAAATACAGCGGAATTAACCAGAACCCTCAGGATCCAAGTGAAACGATAAACCGGGTGTTCAAAAATTTTCATACTAATTTTCGGTTGAATCTTTCACTACTGTAGAGTCGAATCACAAAACTTGAACAGTTGACGTGTTCGAAGCTCTCTATGGTATCCACACGAGCCTCTCGGGATCACCACGCTTCCACCGTGTCCCGGCAGATACGTTTCTCTTGCACTCGCAGTGCTAGCTTGCGTCCTCCAAGGAATTGCAAGAGAAGAGTGTGGCTGTCCTTTTGGGAGGCTAGGGCAAGGAGACCTGCGAATTTCTCACTAAAAGTTGTATTTATAGTGAGACTCAACTTCCAGGCCTAATGGGTTTCAAAGCCCTAATCCAATTAGGCTTTAATTTTGGGCTTAATAATGGCTCAACTCTTGGGCCCATTATTAATATGAAATTAAAGTGAAACCATAACCCAAATAATTAGCCCATGCACTCTAATGATCCAAATAGCTCTATGTGTGCGACCCAATAGGCTCTTACCACGTTGGCAATGATCATAAATCACATTTATGATCATAAGCAATGAGCGGTGTCTAGCAACACATCATTGCTACCCAAGTGACAAGATTGTCGATGATTCGACTAAACCTTTATGATCATCACCGATATATGCCATTGTCCCTTTGTCCAAGATATCAAGACTAAGCATGAGACATGGAATGTGTCACTCTCGTATAGCCCAATCTTTGGTTTCTTGATTACCGAGTAGACCAACTTAAACTGATGACATTGATATCGTATATCAACTCATCCGAGCATGGCCATGCATTTTTCTAAGTCTCACTTTATCAAGGGGCCCGAAGATATCACTCCCGTTACATAGGAGGGACAAATCCCATCTTGATCATACAAATCCCTCCGCATGATATGTGACATACCCAATGACCTCCTTCAAGTTCACTCAGTTACGAGCAACAAAGGAAAGTATCAAAGTATGTGACTCACATGTAGGGAACCTTGATGATCTTAGGTCGAAGGACTACATATACCATGATCACTATGAGAATCACTTATGACACTCATATAACGATCCATGTAGTGTTCTCATGGTGGGTCGGTCCAGTACACAAGTTCTCCAACTTGTACCCATATGTAGACTACATATCTCATATTAGTCTCCACATATGCTAGTCGTTATGTATTATTGCAACCCGCTCCACAATAATACTAGACTAGGGATGTTTGAGAATATCATTATTCTAGGGTTACAATTATGTTTGTTAAGTTACGCAGAAACAAAACAACAAACATAATTGCTGGATTAATGCCTTAATAAAATATCATGACTCAATATGCAAAAAATACAATCATCTCATGATTGGCTTTTGGGCACAACACTAACAATCTCCCACTTGCACTAAAAGCCAATCATCCATGTATCTAATACCGATGGACCTAGAATGGCTATCATGCTTCTGCTGCGTAAGGGGCTTTGTCAGTGGATCAGCAATGTTGCTATCTGTTGAAGTCCTGCATATCCTTACATCACCCCTCTCGATGATCTCCCTGATGAGATGATAGCGTCGGAGTATGTGTTTGGATCGCTGGTGAGATTGAGGTTCCTTAGCCTGTGCGATTGCTCCATTGTTGTCACAATAGAGCTCTATCGGGTCGGCAATGCTTGGAACCACTCCAAGTTCAGTGATGAACTTCTTGATCCAAACTGCCTCCTTCGCAGCATCAGAGGCGGCAATGTACTCAGATTCTATTGTAGAGTCAACTACTGTCTCTTGCTTTGAACTCTTCCAGCTCACAGCACCACCACCAATACAAAACACATAACCAGATTGCGATCTAAAATCATCCTTATCAGATTGGAAGCTTGCATCGGTGTAACCCCTTACAATGAGCTCATCTTCACCTCCAAAGACCAAGAATGCATCCTTAGTCCTTCGTAAGTACTTAAGGATGTTCTTAACAGCTGTCCAGTGACTCTCACCGGGGTTCGATTGGTACCTACTCGTCATGCTCAAAGCATATGAGACATCGGGATGAGTACATATCATGGCATACATGATAGATCCAATTGCTGAGGCATATGGAATCTTACTCATGCGCTCTCTCTCCTCGGGTGTACTCGGACACTGAGATCTAGAAAGAGTTATACCATGTGACATGGGCAAGAATCCTTTCTTGGAATCTTGCATGCTAAACCTCTTTAGCACCTTGTCAATATATGTACTTTGACTTAGGCCAAGAAGCTTTCTAGATCTATCTCTATAGATCCTGATGCCTAACACATAGGCTGCTTCACCCAAGTCCTTCATAGAGAAACATTTCCTTAGCCAAGTCTTCACAGACTGTAGCTCAGGAATGTCATTCCCGATGAGTAGTATGTCATCTACATACAACACCAAGAAGACAATAGCGCTCCCACTAACCTTCTTGTAGACACAAGGTTCATCTTCATTTTTGATAAAACCAAACTCTTTGATTGCTTCATCAAAACGAAGATTCCAACTTCGAGAAGCTTGCTTCAGTCCATAAATGGACCTTTGCAACTTGCACACTTTATTGGCATTCTCAGGAGTGACAAAACCCTCAGGTTGTGTCATGTACACATCCTCAAGTAGCTTTCCATTTAGGAATGCAGTTTTGACATCCATTTGCCATATCTCATAATCATAGTGTGCAGCAATAGCGAACAAAATTCGGATGGATTTAAGCATAGCAACTGGTGAAAAAGTTTCATCATAGTCAATACCATGAATTTGCTTGAAACCTTTTGCAACCAATCGTCCCTTAAAGGTAATCACATTACCATCCATGTCAGTTTTCTTCTTGAAAACCCATTTGCACCCTATGGGTTTTACCCCTTCAGGTGGGTCAACCAAAGTCCATACTTGGTTTTCATACAGGGATTCCATCTCGGATTTCATGGCCACTAGCCACTTCTCAGAGTCAGGCCCTGACATAGCTTGTTGGTAGGTTGTGGGCTCATCCTGATCCATGAGCATCACATCACTGGTGTGAGTCACAAGAAATCCATATCTCTTGGGCTCATGCCGAATCCTACCAGACCTACGTGGGCTCTGTGCTACAGGAACAGACTCTTGAACCACAACATCTTGTGGTGTCTGTTCAGGTTCCATTTCAGGTTCGATGTCTCCTTGTTGTTCTTGAATTTCTTCAAGTTCTACTTTCCTCCCACTAGTTTCTTTAGAGATAAACTCTTTCTCTAAAAAGACACCAGTTCGAGCAACAAACACTTTTTGCTCAGAAGGATTGTAGAAATAGTAACCCTTTGTTTCTTTGGGATACCCAACAAAAAGGCATTTTTGAGATTTGGGCCCTAGTTTGTCAGAGGATTGATGTTTCACATAAGCGTCACAGCCCCAAATCTTCATAAAAGACAAATTGGGACGCCTCCCACTCCATATCTCATATGGTGTCTTTTGAACCGATTTAGATGGAACTCGGTTTAGTGTAAAAGCGGCTGTCTCTAGAGCATGTCCCCAAAAGGAGTTTGGAAGGTCAGCTTGACTCATCATAGAGCGAACCATGTCTAACAGAGTTCGATTTCTCCTTTCAGATACACCATTCCATTGAGGTGTACCTGGTGGAGTGAGTTGTGATACTATACCACACTCCTTCAGATAGTCAAGGAATTCTCGATCCAAGTACTCTCCACCTCGATCTGATCGAAGCACTTTGATACTTTTCCCGAGTTGATTCTCTACTTCATTCTTGAATTCTTTGAACTTTTCAAAGGATTCTGACTTGTGTCTCATAAGATACACATAGCCATATCTGCTGAAGTCATCAGTGAAAGTAATGAAGTATTGGAAACCTCCTCTAGCTTGTGTAGACATAGGGCCACATACATCACTATGTATGAGTCCTAGTAAGTCATTAGCCCTTTCACTTTGCCCTGTGAATGGGGCTTTGGTCATCTTGCCCAACAAACATGACTCACATGTCTCATATGATTCAAAATCAAATGAGTCCAAGAGTCCATCCTTATGGAGCTTGGATATGCGGGTCTCATTTATATGGCCCAAGCGACAGTGCCAGAGATAGGTCGGGTTTGAATCATTTAATCTGACCTTCTTGGTATTCACATTATAGATTGGATCTTCGAGGTCTAGAACATACAACCCATTGCTAAGTTGAGCACTACCATAAAAGATTTCATTCAAATAAATAGAACAACATTTGTCCTTTATTATAAATGAAAAACCTTTCTTGTCCAAACAAGAAACAGAAATCAAATTTCTACTAATAGTAGGCACAAAGTAGCAGTTGTCTAATTCTAAAACTAATCCACTAGGTAAAGTGAGAACATAAGTCCCTACGGCTAAGGCAGCAACCCTTGCTCCATTTCCAACACGTAGGTCCACTTCACCTCGGGCCAATCTTCTACTTCTACTTAGATCCTGCACATTTGCACAAATGTGAGATCCACATCCAGTATCCAATACCCAAGATGAGGAAGTAGAAAAGTTAGCCTCTATAACAAAAATACCTGAAGTGGAAGTCTTACTTCCTTTTTCCTTAGCAAGTTCTTCAAGATAGAGCTTGCAGTTGCGCTTCCAGTGTCCAGGTTGCTTACAATGGAAGCACTCCCCTTCCTTTGCCACACCACCCTTTGGTTTCAGTGCAGCTGAAGAAGAATTAGCATTGGACTTTCCATTAGCTTTATCCTTCTTCTTGTTGGCTTTTCCCTTTCCCTTGCCCTTTTGAACCATCAAAATGGGCTTAGCCTTCTTAAGGTTTTGCTCAGCAGTTCTCAACATGTTGAGCAATTCAGGAAGGGACTTGTCAAGGTCGTTCATGTTATAGTTCATGACGAACTGACTGTAGCTTTCAGGCAACGATTGCAAGACTACATCAATAGCCAACTCTTTCTGAAGAGCAAATCCCAAATTCTCAAGATTCTCAATGTACCCAATCATCTTGAGCACATGAGGACCCACGGGACTTCCCTCAGACATCTTGCACTGAAACAATGCCTTAGAGGTCTCAAACCTCTCATGCCTAGCTTGCTCTTGGAAAAGCATTTTGAGATGTTCGATCATATCGAACGCCCCCATGTTCTCATGTTGCTTCTGAAGCTCAGATTCCATGGTAATAAGCATGAGGCATGCAACATCCAAAGCATCATCAGAATGCCTCTTGTGAGCATCCCTTTCAGCTCTTGGAGCAGTGGCAGCAGGCTCATTCGGAATGGGCTGCTCTAGGACATAAGCCTTTCTCTCTTGTTTGAGGACTATCCTCAAGTTTCGGTACCATTTGAGAAAGTTGGTCCCATTCAGTTTTTCCTTCTCAAGGATCGATCGCAACGAAAGTGTCGATGTGTTTTGTGCCATGGTTATCTACAACAGTAAATATGCAGTGTAAGAGTCATGTATTTTAATTCATTTAATAAGGACTTTTATTAAACGATACTCCCACTATTTTCCTCAAAATAATAACCCTCGATATTATTTCGGAACACCTCGGCGCTAAGGTATTCTAGTGGGCCAAGATCCATATTTGACCACAACCTGAGTCAGCTTTGGCTTTTCTCTCAAGTTACAGCTATTTAGGTAGGCAACTCTTTGCCAATTGCATCTTATGCAACTCTTGGATAGTTTGGAGAACAACACTTGTCCAAGCTCATCTCATGAGCTTAAGCCCAACTCTATGCCTCTAAGTCCCTAATCCTATTAGGATGACTTAGTTAAGTCAGACCCAAAGTTAGCAATTTGGATATCACTATTATCCCATCGCGCCTTACCAAGATGAACATAGGTGCTTTGCTTTGGCAAACCCACCTAATGTTGATCAAAGTCTTGACGAGTGCCAACATTTGGAAGGCATCACATTTATGACTTAATATTTGTTTGAGGGATTTTTTTCATTTTGATCTCACCAATATGTTATCTCCGGTTGTCTTATACATGCATCACATACAAATATAAAACATGCATCTCATGCGTACAAGAAAGTAAACGTGACATGGTTATAGCCCAAACTATGCGATATTCTCAAGCCAATGAGAATATCATAAAAGCCTAAGAAAAGAAAAGGGTCTTCACAAGCTCCTTCTCTTCCTTTCTTGGTTGCCCTTTTGTTGTCACCTCCTTGGACATACCACCTTGGATGATCCTTGGACATACCACCTTGGATGATCCCATAATGTACCATTACATCAATAATAGAAACCTCGAGTTACATTCGAGGGGAGTAAGGTGAGAAGAGAATGTACAATGAGAGTAACAAGAGAAGGCACGACTCGCAGGCCGTATTTACAAGTACAACCAATCAAGGGCTATAACCATGCACCATGCTTCAAACACCAATCAGCATATCATGTCAAATCTCATTCAACAAAAATGCATGCCAATTTTTGCACGTTGATTAACCAGTTTTTATTTATGTGGCGCTTCGCATACGGGCGGTCCCGCTGGCCGGTCAATGGGCGGTGGTTCCACTGACCGGTCAGCGGACGGGGTCAAGGGGAGCCGCCCTTGCGGGGGGCGTGGGGGGCAGCGCCCCCCGGCGCAAAAAATTGTCTTACAATTGCTTAGCCCGAAATCTTCTATTTTGAGCAAGTAGGCACCCGAGACTCCTCCATTCGAGCCACCAAAAATACCTTACTTTCGGTGCCCGAATAGGCCGAATCCGAACCAAGCTAGGGTTTTTGCAACTATTGCAAGAATCCTAATCCATATAGGTATCTCATACCTATCAATTTCAGGTTAATCTCATTAACCAATTTGTGTCGTTTCTTCATATATCTCATATGTTCATTACGAATTCCAGTTTCATGCATCATGAATCAATCTAATTAATCATGGCCGAAAAGCAACCGAACACATAGCATCATGCGATTCAACACTCAATCCCGATTTAGGGTTTCACCAGTAGCTCTGATACCACTGATGGGTTTCGGGAGCCAAACAGTGCAGTGGAATTTAACCGAAACCCTCTAGGATCCAAGTGAAACGGGGTAAACCGGGTGTTTGAAAATTTTCATACCTAATTTTCGGTTGAGATCTCTCACTCAACTGTAGAGTCGAATCACAAAACCTGAACAGTTGACGTGTTCAGGCTCTCTATGGTATCCACACGAGCCTCTCGGGATCACCACGCTTCCACCACGTCCCGACAGATGTGTTTCTCTTGCGCTCGCAGTGCTAGCTTGCGTCCTCCAAGGAATTGCAAGAGAAGAGTGTGGCTGTCCTTTTTGGAGGCTAGGGCAAGGAGACCTGCGAATTTCTCACTTAAAAGTTGTATTTATAGTGAAACTCAACTTCCAGGCCTAATGGGTTTCAAAGCCCTAATCCAATTAGGCTTTAATTTCGGGCTTAATAATGGCTCAACTCTTGGGCCCATTATTAATACGAAATTAAAGTGAAACCATAACCCAAATAATTAGCCCATGCACTCTAATGATCCAAATAGCTCTATGTGTGCGACCCAATAGGCTCTTGCCATGTTGGCAATGATCATAAATCACATTTATGATCATAAGCAATGAGCGGTGTCTAGCAACACATCATTGCTACCCAAGTGACAAGATTGTCGGTGAATCGACTAAACCTTTATGATCATCACCGATATATGCCATTGTCCCTTTGTCCAAGATATCAAGACTAAGCACGAGACATGGAATGTGTCACTCTCGTATAGCCCAATCTTTGGTTTCTTGATTACCGAGTAGACCAACTTAAACTGATGACATTGATATCATATATCAACTCATCCGAGCATGGCCATGCATTTTCTAAGTCTCACTCTATCAAGGGGCCCGAAGATATCACTCCCGTTACATAGGAGGGACAAATCCCATCTTGATCATACAAATCCCTCCGCATGATATGTGACATACCCAATGACCTCCTTCAAGTTCACTCAGTTACGAGCAACAAAGGAAAGTATCAAAGTATGTGACTCACATGTAGGGAACCTTGATGATCTTAGGTCGAAGGACTACATATACCATGATCACTATGAGAATCACTTATGACACTCATATAATGATCCATGTAGTGTTCTCATGGTGGGTCGGTCCAGTACAGAAGTTCTCCTTGTACCCATATGTAGACTACATATCTCATATTAGTCTCCACATATGCTAGTCGTTATGTATTATTGTAGCCCGCTCCACAATAATACTAGACCAGGGACGTTTAAGAATATCATTATTCTAGGGTTATGATTATGTTTGTTAAGTTACGCAGAAACGAAACAAAAAACATAATTGTTGGATTAATGCCTTAATAAAATATCATGACTTAATGTGCAAAAATACAATCATCTCATGATTGGCTTTTGGGCACAACACTAACACTAACCACTTTAGAAACTTGAAGGGACCAGCTACTGCATAAGGCAGAAAGTGACATTACTAAAAATAGCTAATGTGCTCCAAAAATCATGAAAATTTCCATTTTACAACTAAACATATGGAAGATAACGTACGTGAAATTTCATAGAGAAATTAAAATAAGAGCTATTTACTTGAATACTCTCTTTTAGGTGTTCTTGAAATGGACAGAATGGGTGTAAGTCTCTTTGAATAAACTTAGTAAGGGCTTATCATTAGAAACTTGAATTTCCAAAAACATACATGAAATCGAAAGAAATAAAAAAACAAAAAAAAAGCACATATATGAAAACATGGCCATCCAAATGCAAAAACAAACTGAACATAACCAAATGCAATGCTGGCAGCAATACATCATTAGGGTTAGTCCATAAACAATCAAATAAACAATATGCAATCACTATGGCAGCCCTCCTCAAGCTAACTGTTGGTTTTATGCAGTTTATTGGTCTTATTTAGTACTAATTTGGGCTCCAGAAACCCTAATCTCACTGCCATAATAGAGCACCAAAGTGGTAGGGCTAAAACCTTAGGTGCAATTTCCCCCTTAACCTAAACTTGGTTCATCAAGCTCTTGGCTCTCTTCCAAACTTAGGGTCTTAGCTTCATCGATGTTTGGGCATCAATATTGAACAATAAACAGCCATGAAACCTAGATAAAACCCTTACCTAAGTTGTGAAGGCTGAAATCTTCAAGAGATACACAGTAAACCTGAAAACTAGGGTTTTTCTCTTTCTTATTGCATCTAATTGCCTTCATTTTTTACTTCTTGGAAGATTGAGGTATGGTAGCTATGGAAGGTTATGGAGGAGCTAAGGAAGGAACTCTAGCTGGTGATGGCCGAAAATGACTAAGGAACGGCAAGAAATCAAGATATTTTCCTTGGTTTAATTAGTTTAATCTTAACCCTCACCTAGGTTACTATAAGTATGCCTTAAGCAATAAATTTTTGGCTATTCTTTAGTCCACCTTTTTGACCTTAGAACTTGGAAATAAAATCTTGGGATAAATGCTAGAAATGGCCACCTTTGACCCTTGTCAATGATACTCCCATCCTTAAGTTATTTTTGTGAACAAATGTAAACGTAGTTGTCCCAGGTTCTTGAATAATAGCCTTTGTTTCCTTTATGAAATTTAGCCACTAAAAATTTCTTCCATAACATTCAAATCCCTGTAAAACCTCTCTTTTAAATTTTTTCAATTTAGTACCCAAGTCTTGAAATCTTACAATAGGGCTCATGGGTTACTTGTTGACCAAGCAATCCTTTAGGGTTTTCTTGAGGGTCAAGTAACCATTGTGTGGATCTTTCAAGGAGGTGTAGATTATACACTTTACCCATCACATTCCATTCACTATGGGGAAAATCATGCCATATAGTTGTTTATAACCATTATGCCTTTATACTGTAATTTTCCCATTTGTTGAGGTAGTAACACTGTAACTTATATAGGCCATGGGCTATGATTAAAATGTACACATAATGTATATAAATTTTTTAAATAAGTGATACAAGTCATAGATGAAATCACAATAGGCATATAAGACGAGGCACCCAATAGGGTGCCCTAAGTGCACATAAGAGGAACTTGAAGAAAAATGCAATCTTTGTGAACCAAAAATGGCTAAAATGAAGTGCCAAGGTGGGTTTTCAAAATAAGGATCCAGAATATGAATAAAAAGTATCTAGGAGCTCATGGGCACTAGGGTGTACCAACGAGGGGCACAGGGTGGTTGTCGGGCACAACCTTGTGTGCACCCCTATGAATGTAAAGGCTTTAAAGCCAAGTGCCATAAAGAAAACTCTATAAGGTTGATGCTTAATGTTAGAATGAAGTTTATGGAGCAATGTAAGCCAAGGAAAGGTGAAAAGCACATAAGCAAAGTGGGGAGCAACCTAGCGTGCACTAGGGAGCTCTCGGGTGCACCTAAAGTGCCTTTAAGTTCACATGAAAATTTAGTGACGTAAATGGCCAAGAAAAGGGCAAAGTGGGTGCTTAGATTGCCTAACCAAGAGAGTTGAATAGGTTAACAAAACAACCTAAACTATATGAAGGCTTTATGGGAAGTTAAGACAAAGAAATGGTAAAAAGCCTTAGCCGCCAAGGCTAAACCAGCCATGACTCTAGCACTTCGACTTTATCATGTCAGGGCCCAATTCACCCCAACCTTAAACCTCTTATGAGCTTCTAATCAACCAATTACCTTTGTATGGTGAATTGGGACACGACAACCAGGATAGTTAACCTTAAATTTTAGTTGTTAACAAGGTACGACTTAGTTAGTGGATACCAACTAAACTATCATATGACATCCTATTAAATTACCACTTTAATAAGTTAGGTTGCAAGTTTAAGACATTAAGAACAAGTTTACTATATTACTTTTATGAGTGTACTTAACTCAGCTTATCTTGTTACCTACTGGCTGCATATGGGGTACATATGAGTAGGTGTTGTTGGGCTTGTATGTGTGTGTGTATGTGTGTGCTTTAGTGTACTTAAGAGGCTTACTTGTAATGTAGCTAGTGTGCTTCACCAATACATCACACATACACACATTCATGTGTTCATACTAGGTTGGTTAGTTATAAAACATGCATCGATTTCTAGCTCAATATATTGAGTGCCTTAAGAACTTATCCAATTCCAACATGTACAAGTAAGGCACAAGCCATGTATTACTCTTAGTCCCCATTCTTACAACTATATACATACATTTCCAAATTCGAGATTTGGCACTTAAGGCACTACATGGCCAAAATTACAAACAACAAAAGCTGGATTACTTAGATGACATGCATGTTACATAATATGGGCTTGAACTGTTTCAATGCCCATAGTTCCTCTAACTTCCACTTTCACTTAGTATTTAGGCAAAAGCTAAGTTATTATTCTTTTAGCCTTTACCCATACTAGAATGGACCCAAAACCAGCTAAAACCACTGTAGCCATCAAAGCCTACAACTAGGTATACAACAATTTGTCTGAAGCATGACCTTTATCAATCCTTTTCTCATAAGCTAACAAACCTAAGGGATGCCTCCTTGTACATACACCTCTTAAAAAGGTTCCTTAGCCTTTAATCTTCCAATTCTTTACCAAAAATAGGTAGAAAAGGGCATGAGTACACAAGTACTCAGTAAGAGTCCAACATGGCACCTAGTGCCTACATAATGTTGAAAACATTTTTTTACATATAAACCCCCAATTTATCCTTTCAACCTGCAGCTAAGAACAAAGAAGACATAAAAGAGACAAGAAATAACATAATACAAGGCACATATATACATAATTCATAGGTTAGCACATGCAAACACTCAAGGAAGCATGCAAACACACACGCCACATACATTGTTTCACTTAAACTAAGCAAGCATTTCTTTCACTTAATTTAGCAAGTAATCACTTTGAATTAAGTCAAATTAATGTAGAGCTCTAGGTAGCTAAACAAGTTTAGCCACACTTGATCAAAAACCCTGAAGCTTGCCATATGCAAATAAGTTAGCTTACCATAGTGCGTAAGCACACATAGTCCATTAACTTAGCTCCTAGCTTGATTCGGCCATGGCCATCCTCTAGGGCAGCATCCTCCTCATAAAAATATATGAGAGGGAGCTTTTTATAGACCCTTACCTAGCTCAAAATTGGTTGCAAAAAAGCAAGAAGCCTTCAACTAATCACATGTGCCACCATAAGCCTACCCGTAAGCCACCATGTTTGGTTTTCCTCCTCCTTGGCCCAATCTTTGCTTGTGGTTACTTGTAGGAACTTTAGACTAGAAATTTTGTGAATCTTAGCTTCATTCAATGTCTAGGAAGCTGCCTTTGAAGAAAGTTAAGTCCAAGCAGTGGGGTCTTGGCTAAATGGCCTTGAGCACTCAATTTTTTCTTTAGTTCAGCCATTTAAGCCCCCAAAACTTCTTGTAACTTAGAGACACCATAGGTGCATCAAAGATCCCTCTAGTGCACCCTAGGGTGCTCCTCATGGTTTTAATGTGTTCTTCACCTTTTCTTGGCCTACATTGTTGCTCTAATCTTCATTTCAATCTTAAGCATCAATCTCCCACAATCCCTTACAATACATTTGGCTTTAGAGCCTTAACATGCACATGGTTACACACAAAGATGTACCTAAGATTCTCCTAGTGCACCACCTTGGAGCTTTGTAGTCTCCTTCTCTTCTTAAACATTCCTTCTTCAAGCTTTAATTTTTTAACTCAAGATAAATATTGGTACATTGTTACAGCCATTTTTGGATCCTAAAATGACACTTTCCTTCATGCCCCACTATACGCACTTAGGCACCCCTAGGGCACCCAAATGGGCACATGACTTCATGTGTTGCTTGGCTTCACATTCATGACTTGTATCACTGATCTATATAAATTATGTACATTTTATGTACGTTTTATCATAGCCCATCGCCAATACAAGTCACAGGCCTGGCATTCTCTCCCCCTTAAAGAATTTGGTTCCCTAAATTCTCAAGTAACTTAGGGAGTAACTTTGGGCATCTTTTAAGCATTTTAACCTTAGTTTCCCATGCAGCTTCTTGCTCAGAATGATGAAACCATTGGATTTTGACCAAGTTCATCCATTTAATTCTCAACTTTTTCACATCTTTGGCTATAACTTTTATAGGTTCTTCCTCATAAGTAAGACTAGGAGTCATTGGGATATCAGAAGATGGTATGACCTAATATGGGTTAAATGAGTAATTCTTGAGAATACTAACTTGAAAAGTATCTTGTGTATGGCCCAACTCTGAAGGCATGTTGAGCTTATAAGCTACATTGCCAATCCTGACGAGTATTTGGAATGACCCAATATATTTGGGAGCCAATTTACCTTTCTTACCAAACACCATGACTCCCTTCATTAGGGATACTTTAATCCATACATAATCCCCTACATGGAATTCTTGGTCCCTTCTTATCATTTAGCTTGCATAGGCTTCTTCTCAATTGTTGGCAGCCTTGATCCTTTCTTAAATCATTTTGATATTTTTAGAAGTTTCATGGATCAATTATGGCCCTATTTTACTGTTATCTTTAGGGCTTTATGAACAATTAGGAGTGATATAGCATCTTCCATACAAAGCTTCATAAAGTGCAATCTTTATTTCTAAGTGGTAGCTATTTTTATAGGAGAATTCTATTAAGGGTAAGAGTTGTTCCCATTCTCCCTTAAAGTCCAAAACACAGCACCTTAACATATCCTCAAGAACTTGCATGGTTCTCATTGTCTACCCATTGGTCTTAGGATGATAAGTAGAACTTAGTTTCGGTTGAGTTCCTGATGCTCAATGTCATGATTTCCATAATTTTGATACAAAGCTCGGGTCTCTATCTGAAATGATATCATATAGGATACCATGCAATCTCACTATCCCTTTAATATATAGTTGAGCTAGCCTATCCAATAGGTCAATGAGATTAACGAGTAAAAAGTGGGTTGACTTTGTAAGTTTATCCACTATCACCCTAGAGGCATCATGTCTTCTTCTGGTCATAGGCATACTTACTAAGAAATCCATGGATTTAGATCGCCATTTTCATTCTTGTATGGACAAGCTTTGTAACTTACCCTTAGCTTTTGATGTTCTACTTTTTACCTATTGGCACACAACACACTTGGACACAAATATGCCAATTTCTTGTTTCATATTTGGCCACCAAATGTGTTTTCTCAAATTCTTAAACATCTTTATAGTTCCTAGATGTATGTTCATTTTATTGTAATGGGCCTCTTTCAAGATTTATTTTCTTAAATGATACCCCTTGGGTACATTAATCCTATCTTGAAAGTATAGTAATCCTTGCCTATAAGAGAACCCTTCAAATAGTTTTCCATGCCTTTGGGTAGATATCCTAACAAGATCTTTGTCTTGTTGTTGTGCTCTTAGTATTTCTTCTTTCTAAACTGGTTGAATGGTTACCACTTTCGGTTGATCATTTTCCCATCCTAGCAACTTGTTAGCCAAATAAGTTAGGCTACTAAGCTCATGCTATTCTCCTCCTCCTCCAAGGCTTAAGGCACCAGTATATTTCTTGCTCAAAGCATCAACTACTTTACTAGCCTTGCGCTTTATGTACTTGGTAGTATAGTCAAAATCTTTTAGGTACTATAACCATCTCCTTTGTCTTATATTTAACTCTTTTTGAATAAATACATATTTGAGACTTTTATGGTCAGTGAAGATCTAGAACTTATTACCCAATAGATAATGTCCGCACTAATACAAGGCAAAAATCATAGCTGCAAGTTCTAAGTCATGCATTGGATAGTTCTTTTCATGTGGTCTCAATTACCTTGAATCATAGGCTATGACTTGCTTTTCTTTCATTAACACACACCTTAATCCCACAATAGATGCATATGTGTAAACCTCAAAAGGTTTATTGAGATTTGATAATATTAATATAGGGGTTGAAGTAAGTCTATCTTTAAGCTCTTGGATGATTTTCTCAAATCCCCCTGACCATTCAAATTGTTTCCCTTTCCTTGTCAACTTGGTTAGAGGAGCTGCGATTATAAAAAATTTAGGTACAAACCTTCTATAATAACTAGCTAATCCCAAAAAGCTTTTTAGTTCTCTGACAATTTAAGGTTGCTTCCATTGTAAGATAGCTTCATTTTTTGTTGGATCCACAACCATTCGTTGCCCGTTTATCACGTGACCTAAAAATTCAATCTAATTTGTCCAGAAATGGCATTTATTTAGCTTGCAAAATAGTTTGTATTTTCTCAGCACATTAAGCACTATTCTCAAGTGCTTTTCATGCTTTTCATCATCCTTTGAATATATCAAAATTTCATCTATAAAGATCACCACAAAGTGGTCTAGCTATGGTATGAATATCCTTTGCATCAAATCCATGAAGAAAGCTGGGGCATTAGTAAGCCCAGAAGGCATTATTGTATAGTCAAAGTGACCATATCTTGTCTTGAAACCTGTCTTAGGAATATCTACTTCCTTGACTTTTAGTTGGAAGCATCTTGATCTAAGATCACTTTTAAGAAAACTTTTTCTCTTTTTAGTTGATCAAATAAACCCTTAATTCGACGGAGTTGACCCTGTTTGATTAGGGACTCGATATATTTCTTTAGCTGGAAACAATCTTCGGTGTCATGGCCATGGTCCCGGTGAAACTGACAGAATTTCTTCATGTTTCTTTTGTTTTCCGAGGTCATGGCCTTTGGTCTTGGGACTGTGGTCCCTTGCCTTTCTAGCGCCAGAAGGATGCTAGCTCTTGTGGTGTTCAAGGGGGTGAATGTCATGGGCCTTTTCCCCCTCTGCTTTCGGGGCCTTTCTCCCTCATTCTGATGTCGGGGCTGATGGCTGGGCCGTTCAGCGTGAGGGTGTTCTCCATTGGGTCCTCCCATCCTGAGTTCTTCGGCCATCATATGCTGTTCGGCCTTCCTATAGAACTCCCCAAGAGTTTCTGGGGGGTCTTTGGAAAACTCATAGAACAGCTGGGAGTCCCTCCGAAGTCCTCTGACCATCGTGAGGATGCAAATTTTTGGTCGAAAGTCAGGCACACTTAGCGCTTCTCGGTTAAACCTCTCAACGTAGTCGCGAATGGTCTCCCCCCCTCTCTGAGCTATGTCAAACATTTGTACTGGCATTTTGGCAATTGGTCTGCTATCGATGAACTACTGAGTGAAGGCAGTGGATAGCTCTTGAAAGCTTAGCAAGCTTTCGTGGGCCAGAGAGTTATACCATGCCATTGCTGGACCCGAAAGTGTTACTTCGAAGCACTTACAGAGCGAGCGTCATCCGTGCCATGGAGTGCCATGCTTCGCTTGTACTTCTTCAGGTGCGCCTGAGGGTCACTTCGTCCGTCATACGTTTCTTGGCGAGGTACCCTGAAATCGTTGGGTATGGGTGCCTCCACCACCTCATGCACGAATGGTGACTGTTCTCCAGTGTAAGAGTCAGACAGCCTGGACCAGACTGGTGTTCGAGAGATCTGTCTCTCGACCTTCTCCAGTCTCCCCAGGATTTTTTCCATAAGGACAGCCGTGTTGACTTCTCCCTACTGCCGCGTGTTCGCCGGTAATGGCGAATTCCTCATTCTCCTTGGGGAGCGACTTCGGCGGGGAGAAGACGGGGACCTTCGGTAGGGGGACGCACTCCATTGGCAGGAGGCCCTAGTCTGTTTTGGGGCTCCCCTCCTGGTAGGCCGTACCTCAACGGGTTCATTTTCTGTTGAGGAGGCATCAAGGGAGTCCCCGCTCCCTTAACTTCGGTGGGTGGACCTTGAACTCCTTTCCCGACGAATAGCAGGGGGCGAGGCCCTTCGGACCAGAGGAGGTTGGAGCAACCTCTAATGAAGCTATTGAGTCATTTTGGTGACGATGGAGCGTTGGAAGTCTCGTAGGAAGCCCATTGTCACCGTTATAGGGCGGTTATCCTCCAGCACAGAAGTCTCTGCCATAGGTGGAGTGGTTGCCGGCTGAGCCTTGGGCACAGGGGGGATCTTGGAATCCCTTTGTCCTTTGAGCGATGAGTCTGTACGACGGCGACATGGGAAAAAGTTCCCACAGACGACGCCAAAAGGTGCCCGGCAGCAGTTTCGTCATGTGACATGGTGGAGCGAGGGGGACTTTCTGTGAAGGAGAGCGCTTAAGAAGGAGATTTCCCAGGGGAGGATACCTGAAATACTTGGAAGACAGAGGTTAGAAGGTCCCCAGAGTGTGTTTCCGGGGAAGATCCTCCGATGCCCAAGTCAGTACTCCAGAGATATGGAGGTGATAGAGAGTGGAGAAGTATGGTCTCTCGTGCCCAAACCCCTTTACCTGGGGTGTTTATTGAGTATCTATAGAGGAGCGAACAGTAGTAGTTCTCATCATGTGGCTATCCCAGATCGTGACACGTGTTTGGTGGGATGCGATCCACATCTTCAGGGAGCAAGGGGACACCCAGCCGATCATAAGCAACCTGAGAGTGGCGTACTAGGGTGTCTCTGCAAGCGGCATGTCAGAACGTGTCTGGGGCGGCGTGTCGGGGATGTTGATAGCCGAAGGGCTATCACCTCTTTCAGAACATACTTCCTGCCGAAAGTGTGATCGGGAAGCCTGGCGTCATCCGAAAAAGGCGCTATCAATGACCTCGAAGGGAGTGAAGTCAAGAGCCTCGAACTTGGGACTTCAGCTAGTACGCCAGGGATTTCAAAGATGTTGCCGGCTCCCCCGGGGGGACCGGGTGGATTGCCTTCGGATATGAAGAACTAACTATTGCAAGCAGAAGAGGATCTCCCCGATGGCGGAACCTCCGAACCAGGGAACTCCCTGAAACCATGAGCATAGCTCTCGAGGAAGGGCATCTGTGTCAAAGATGACCTCGCCCAGAGGACCTCGGGAGTACGGCATGAGCATTTAAGGAGCCTCAGACATGTCGCCCACAGGCGCTACATGCTGCCTCAAATGGCGATCTGACACGCCGACCTGTCTCGGACCTGTCACGACCTGTCTCGGACCAAGGCTCGAGGAGGCTGCAAACAGCTACTTGTCCCCTACGCCCGAAGGTACAGAAAAGATCTGACTGAACATGTGTCATGATCTGAATGGGCTAGACACTCCTATAAATACTAGGAAACAGACCCTGGCAAAGGATCGATCCGGGATCAGACCCCTCTCATTGAAAAAATACAAACAGGCAAGGCCACTAAAACCTTAGTGCTCCCCCTTTACCTTCTCAGGACACTGACTTGGGCGTTGGAGGCTCCTCCCTGGAAAAACACCCCGGGGACCCCATAACCTTATCTTCTGAGCTTTTCAGGCACACTCCCCTGGAAAATCTGGTCTCCAGGCATTCTCCCTCTCAGGAAGTCCCTCCAGAAGTCACAATGTCACCCAACGAAGATGCTGCTGGGCATCATTTGGCGCCGTCTGTGGGAACGTACTCTGAAGTCGCCGTTGTTGAAACTCGGCGTTCGAAGGACAAGGGACTCCCGAGGTCCCCGTCCGCGCCTGAAGCTCAATCGGCTACAAAGCAAACCCTTCCAGGGACTTCCACGCCCGAGGAAGAGCGCCCTCTAGTCATTACTATGAGCTTTCTACGCGACTTTCAGCATTCTGTTGTGGCTGAAATGACACAGCAGATAGACCGAAGGTGGCCACAACAAACTCAGGCCCAAAGGCCTCCCTCGCCAGCACGCCATCGGGAGAGAAGCCCCAAGCCAACCCATCATAGTTCGGGAAGCGGAGACCCACGTGAGGAGTCTTCAATGGAAAACATGCCCCTCGGGGCATGGCTTGCAGGACAAACAGGGTCCAAGCAACCCAAAATCCCACGTCGAAGGAGTTCGTCGCCTGAGGCGAAGTCCCTATCCCTTCGACGACGAATTCACTCCCCGAAGATGTGCCGGTAATCTCCCTTCCCAGAGGAAGAACCTAGTGCCACGATCCTTATGGAGAGGATACTAGCGAGACTAGATTGGGTGGAAAAATAGGTAGCCCGCAAACCCGTCTAGGCTAGGTTGTCTGGAACCTTTTGTGGGGATGAGTCCCCGTTCACCAAAGCTGTAGGTGGGGCAGCCATGCCAGGCGACTTCAGAGTACCTCGGCTGGAAACTTATGATGGCCGCACTGATCCACAGGCCCATCTGACCAAGTACAGACGCAGCATGATGATGCACGGTGCTGACGACGCTACCTTGTGCAAATGTTTCGAGGTCACCCTCACAGGACCAGCAACTGTGTGGTATAATTCATTGGCTCCAGGAACTGTCACGGAGTTCCAGGAGTTATCCACGGCCTTCACGCAGCAATTTATTGGAAGTCGGCCAACGGCGAAGATGCCTATCCAAATGTTTGACATAGCGCAAAGAAATGGAGAAACCATCCGTGACTATGTCGAAAGATTCAACAGAGAAGCTTTGAGTGTCCCGGACTTTCGGCCCGAAATACGCATTCTCGCCATGACGCGGGGCCTTCGGAGGGACTCACAGCTGTTTTACGAGTTCTCTAAGGACCCCCCGGACACGCTTGGTGAATTTTACTGAAGGGCCGAACAGCACATGACAGCCGAAGAGCTGAGAATGGGTGGACCGAAGTTCGATCACACCCGGGCCGAAGGGTCCAACCAGCAAACCCGGTATCCAACCGAACAGGTAGGCCAACCTCGGAGAATGCGGGGAAGGAAACTCCCAATTTTCACACACCTGAACACCACGAGAACCAACATCCTCATGACAATGGAAAGGCAGGGGACTCAGATTTAGCGGCCAAGGGCCATGACCGCTGATAACAAGAAGAACATAAAGAAGTTCTACCAGTTTCACCGTGACCACGGCCACGACACTGAAGACTGCTTCCAATTGAAGAAGTATATAGAGTCACTTGTAAAACTAGGCCAACTTTGACGTTATCTGCAGATGCCGTCCCCGAAACGGAGAAAAGAGGAGGAAGGAAAGGCAGAAGATGAGGACTATGACTCCGACAGGCGGAGGAACCGAAGTCCGAAAAGGCGCCCTCCACCTCCGGCGGGAATAATACAAACAATCACGATGGGGCTCCCATCCTCGGAAAGAAAGAGGAAGGCCAGAGAAATAGCAGTCATGGAATATCAGAGTCCGACAAAGAAACTGGCCAGCAAGGATGGTTTCGCCGTCACCTTTCCCCATGACGATCCGCTGTTGATCATGGTGAGGATAGGAAACTGGGACATCAAGAAAGTGTTGCTTGACGATGGATCAAACGCCGATGTCCTGTTTTCACACTTACTGCCGAACTTGGGCATATCTAGTAGCGACCTCAAGCCCGTCACCTCACCTACTTTCGGGGTTGGACCATCCGAACTACCTATCCTTGGATGGATCGATCTCCCCTTAATGCTGAAAGGAACTTCGGTAGTTGGGACTGCTGAATTATTCGCCTCCACAATGGCAAGGTTCATTGTCATGAATGTCCCTTCATCGTACAACGCCATCCTTGGAAGACAGACACAGGGAAATCTGCACATTCGCCCTGATGTGAAGTACTTAACTGTCACTTTTGCCACCAAGGATGGAGATGCGGAAATCTTCATAGATCAGGGCGAAGTAAGGAAGGTGTTCGTCAAGGCACGAAAAGCTCCGGCAAACAACTTCACACAGACGGTGGAGGCAAAGGCACCAAAGAAGGGCGAGGCAGAAGATCCCGCGAAAGCAGAAATGGAAAAAGTAGAACTTGTCCCAGGCCAAAGTACCCGAATAGGGAAGAACTTGGCCAAAGGTGACAAGAAAAAACTTGTATCTTTTCTGCTGGCAAATAAAGATCTGTTTGCCTACTCGCCGAAAGATATGCCAGGGGTAAACCATAACGTAATACAGCATAGCCTTAGAGTAAGTTCGAAAGCAAAACCTATCAAGCAAAAGAAACGGGGCATCTCAGTCGATAAAAGTAACTTTGTCAAAATCGAAGTCCAGCGCCTGTTGAATGCTAATGTCATCAGGGAGGTCAAGTACCCCGAATAGTTAAGCAACGTGGTTATTGCCACAAAAGAAGGAAGCAGTAAGCTCCGGATGTGCATCGACTTCAGAAACTTGAACGATGCTTGCCAAAAGACTCATACCCTCTCCCACCGATAGACCAATTGGTAGACTCAACTGCCGAATACGGGCTCCTAAGTTTCTTAGATGCCTTCAGTGGGTATCATCAAATAAGGATGGACCCCGAAGATGAGGAGAAAACCGCCTTCATCACCGAGGGAGGAACATACTGTTACGTCAGAATGCCCTTCGGGCTCAAAAACGCAGGAGCCACCTACCAGAGGCTGATGAGCAAGGTCTTTAGTGACCAAATAGGGAGAAACATGGAAGTAAATGCCGATGACATGATAGTCAAGAGCAAACTGCCTGGCGACCACGTCGCAGATCTAAAGGAAACTTTCCACCAGCTCAGAGCCTTCGGGATCCGTCTTAATCCCGAAAAGTGCATCTTCGGAGTGACCTCGGGAAAGTTCCTTGGGTACATGGTATCAGAAAGAGGCATTGATGCTAACCCAGAAAAAATTAAGGCTCTACTCGAGTTCTGAACTCCTGCCATAATAAAAGATGTACAGAGACTCACCGGAAGGATAACCTCTCTTAGCAGGTTTATTTCCAGGTATGGAGACCGGTGTCGACCATTCTTCAAAGTCTTCATTAAGGCAGCAAAAAGGGAGGACAACCTCAGAAGTAATGATCATCCTTGGGATGAAGACTGCCAAAGGGCCTGGGAAGAACTCAAAATCTACTTAGCCGGTCTGCCCACTCTGCGGCAACCCCGCGAGGGAGAGCCCTTCGTATTATACCTCACCGTCACAGAAAAAGCAGTAAGCTCGGTCCTTGTGAAAGAGGAAGGGCCGAAGCAATGGCCGGTGATAGCCGAAGGGATATCACCTCTTTCAGAACATACTTCCTGCCGAAAGTGTGATCGGGAAGCTTGGCGCCATCCGAAAAAGGCGCTATCACTGACCTCGGAGGGAGCGAAGTCAAGAGCCTCGAACTTGGGACTTCGGCTAGTATGCCAGTGATTTCAAAGATGTTGCCAGCTCCCACGGGTGGACCGCCTTCGGATATGAAGAACTGACTATTGCAAGTAGAAGAGGATCTCCCCGAAGGCGGAACCTCCAAACCAAGGAACTCCTCGAAACCATGAGCATAGCTCCCGAGGAAGGGCATTGTTAGTGTTGTGCCCAAAAGCCAATCACGAGATTATTGTATTTTTGCACATTGAGTCATGATATTTTGTTAAGGCATTAATCCAGCAATTATCTTTGTTGTTTTGTTCCTGCGTAACTTAACAAACATAATTGTAACCCTAGAATAATGATATTCTTAAAAGTCCCTGGTCTAGTATTATTGTGGAGCGGGTTGCAATAATACATAACGACTAGCATATGTGGAGACTAATATGAGATATGTAGTCTACATATGGGTACAAGTTGGAGAACTTGTGTACTGGACCGACCCACCATGAGAACACTACATGGATCGTTATATGAGTGTCATAAGTGATTCCCATAGTGATCAGGGTATATGTAGTCCTTCGACCTAAGATCATCAAGGTTCCCTACATGTGAGTCACATACTTTGATACTTTCCTTTGTTGCTCGTAACTGAGTGAACTTGAAGGAGGTCATTAGGAATGTCACATATCATGCGGAGGGATTTGTATGATCAAGATGGGATTTGTCCCTCCTATGTAACGGGAGCGATATCTTCGGGCCCCTTGATAGAGTGAGACTTAGAAAATGCATGGCCATGCTCGGATGAGTTGATATGCGATATCAATGTCATCAGTTTAAGTTAGTCCACCCGGTAATCAAGAAACCAAGGATTGGGCTATACGAGAGTGACACATTCCATGTCTCGTGCTTAGTCTTGATATCTTGGACAAAGGGACAATGGCATATATCGGTGATGATCATAAAGGTATAGTCGAATCATCGACAATCTTGTCACTTGGGTAGCAATGATGTGTTGCTAGACACCGCTCATTGCTTATGATCATAAATGTGATTTATGGTCATTGCCAACGTGATAAGAGCCTATTGGGTCGCACACATAGAGCAATTTGGATCATTAGAGTGCATGGGCTAATTATTTGGGTTATGGTTTCACTTTAATTTCATATTAATAATGGGCCCAAGAGTTGAGCCATTATTAAGCCCGAAATTAAATCCTAATTGGATTAGGGCTTTGAAACCCATTAGGCCTGGAAGTTGAGTCTCACTATAAATACAACTTTTAAGTGAGAAATTCGCAGGTCTCCTTGCCCTAGCCTCCAAAAAGGACAGCCGCACTCTTCTCTTGCAATTCCTTGGAGGACGCAAGCTAGTACTGCGAGCGCAAGAGAAACGCATCTACCGGGATGTGGTGGAAGTGTGGTGATCCCAAGAGGCTCGTGTGGATACCATAGAGAGCCTGAACACGTCAACTGTTCAGGTTTTGTGATTCGACTCTACCGTTGAGTGAAAGATCTCAATCAAAAATTAGGTATGAAAATTTTCGAACACCCAGTTTACCCCGTTTCACTTGGATCCTGGAGGGTTTCGGTTAAATTCCGCTGCGCTGTTTGGCTCCCGAAATCCAACAGGCATCTGTGTCAAAGACGACCTCGCCCAGAGGACCTCGGGAGTACGGCATGAGCATTTAAGGAGCCTCAGACATGTCGCCCACAGGCGCTACATGCTGCCTCAAAGGGCGATCTGATACACCGACGCCGTCTAGGTCTTGTCACAACCTGTCTCGGACCAAGGCTTGAGGAGCCTGCAAACAGCTACTTGTCCCTTGCGCCCGATGGTACAGAAAAGATCTGACCAAACACGTTTCATGATCTGAACGAGCTGGAGACTCCTATAAATACCAGGAAATAAACCCTGGCAAAGGATCGATCCGGGATCAGACCCCTCTCCTTGAAAAAACACAAACAGGCAAGGCCACTAAAACCTTAGTGCTCCCCCTTCACCTTCTCAGGACACTGACTTGGGCGTCGGAGGCTCCTCCCCAGAAAAACACCCCGGGGACCTCCTAACCCTCTCTTCGGAGCTTTTCAGGCACACTCCCCTGGGAAATCTGGGCTCCAGGCGTTCTCCCTCTCAGGAAGTCCCTCCAGAAGTCACAATGTCACTCAACGAAGATGCTGCTGGGCATCAGATGTGTCAGAGGCTCCTTAATTGCTCCTGTCGTACATTTCGAGGTTACTCTAGTATCACAGGAGTATGTTTCCCAAAGGTGGTCTTTCTCAGGGATACCCCCACTTCCGAGGATGGTTTAATCATCCCCCTGAGGTTGGCGCTGTCGTTTCCTGGAACGGAGGATTGCTGAGGTCGGATTAGGGAGGTCGAACATCCTTCTTTCCGTGGCAGGTAGTTTCTCTGCCGAGGTTGGTACTTTGTCCGAGTCTGGGGGTCTAGAAGGTGATGGGTACTTCGGCTATCATGTGTCATTAGCGCTAGCAGGATAGAAACCTTAAGTGCAAATCTTCTGTAGTAGCCAGCTAATCCTAGAAAACCCCTAACTTTCTTAACACTCTGTAGTTACTTTCAATCCAAGATGGCTTTGACCTTTTAAGGATCCATAGCCTATCCTTGCTCATTAATCACATGTCCAAAGAATCCAATCTCCCTCGTCCAAATTTTTCACTTACGCAACTTTCCATACAACCTGTGTTCTTCGAGCAAACCAAGCACAGGCCTCAAATGCTCCTAATGAGTTCCTCATCTATTGAGCACAATAATATGTCATCAATGAAGACTACCACAAAATGGTCAAAGCATACTCAAAGTACCCTCTACATAAGATCCACGAAGAAAGCAGGTGCATTTGTGAGCCCAAATGGCATCACAGTGTACTCAAAGTGTCCATATCAAGTTTTGAAAGTAGTTTTAGGTATCTTCTTCTTTAACCTTCAACTGTAAGTAACCTAAACTGAGGTCAATTTGGAGAACACTTTTGCTCATTTTAGTTGGTTAAACTGTTGGGTTTCGAGAGCCAAACAAGCATAGTGGAATTTAACCAAAACCCTCCAGGATCCAAGTGAAACGGGATAAACCGGGTGTTCAAAAATTTTCATACCTAATTTTCGGTTAAGATCTCTCACCCAACTGTAGAGTCGAATCACAAAACCTGAACAATTGACATTTTCAAGCTCTCTATGGTATCCACACCAGCCTCTCGGGATCACCACGCTTCCATTGCGTCTCGGCAGATGCGTTTCTCTTACGCTCACAGTGCTAGCTTGCATCATCCAAGGAATTGCAAGAGAAGAGTATGGCTGTCCTTTTGGGAGGCTAGGGCAAGAAGCTTCGAATTTCTTACTAAAAGTTGTATTTATAGTAAGACTCAACCTATAGGCCTAATGGGTTTTAAAGCCCTAATCCAATTAGGCTTCAATTTCGGGCTTAATAATGGCTCAACTCTTAGGCCAATTATTAATAAAAAATTATTGTGAAACCATAACCCAAATAATTAGCCCATGCACTCTAATGATCCAAATGGCTCTAAGTGTGCAGCCCAATAGGCTCTTACCACATTGGCAATGATCATAAATCACATTTATGATCATAAGCAATGATCAGTGTTTAGCAACACATCATTGCTACCCAAGTGACAAGATTGTCGGTGATTCGACTAAACCTTTATGATCATTACTGATATATGCCATTGTTCCATTGTCCAAGATATCAAAATTAAGCACGAGACATGGAATTTGTCACTCTCGTATAGGCCATTCCTTGGTTTTTTGATTACCGAGTAGACCAACTTAAACTGATGACATTGATATCATATATCAACTCATCTGAGCATGGCCATGCATTTTTCTAAGTCTTATTCTATCAAGAGGCCCGAAGATATCACTCCCGTTATATAAGAGGGACAAATCCCATCTTGATGATACAAATCCCTCTGCATGATATCTAGCATACCCAATGACCTCCTTCAAGTTCACTTAGTAATGAGCAACAAAGGGAAATATCAAAGTATGTGACTCACATGTAGGGAACCTTGCTGATCTTAGGTCGAAGGACTAGATATACCATGATCACTATGAGAATCACTTATGACACTCATATAACGATCCATGTAGTGTTCTCATGGTGGGTAGGTCCAGTGCACAAGTTCTCCAACTTGTACCCATATGTAGACTACATCTCTCATATTAGTCTCCACATATGCTAGTCGTTATGTATTATTGCAACCCGCTCCACAATAATACTAGACCATGGACATTTGAGAATATCAATATTCTAGGGTTACAATTATATTTATTACGTTACCTAGAAACAAAACAACAAACATAATTGCTGGATTAATGCCTTAATAAAATATCATGACTCAATGTGCAAAAAATACAATCATCTCATGATTGGCTTTTAGGCACAACACTAACATAAATAATTCCTTAATCATTGGGAGAGGGCACTTGTTCTTAATGGTCAAGGCATTTAGCTTCTTGTAATTAATACATAGCCTAAGGGTTCCATCCTTCTTCTTCACAAATAATACAGGTGCTCCCCATGGAGACACACTAGGGCTAATGAACCCTTTCTCAAGCAACTCATCTAGCTGCTTCTTCATCTCTACCATTTCAGGTATTGTCATTTTGTATTAAGCTGTAGACATAAGAGTTGCACTTGGCACCAATTTAATTTCAAACTCCACTTCAACATTAGGAGGGAACCCAGCCAAATATGTAGGGAAAACTTCTGGATACTCTTCTGCAATGGGTATTCAACCCAGCTCATCCACTACTCCATCATCATTGAGTGCTATAAACTTTTGATTAACAACTATGGGCAGTTGTTGCACCAATTACACTTGGTAATCCGAAACCAAGTTTAGTGTACTTTGAAACTATATGGCTCAAAATTAGGCATTAAGAGTTGCTTTGCATAGCAATCTATCACCACTTTGTTTTCACTTAACCAGTTCATCCCCAGTATTAACTCAGAGTCATATACTTCTAGAACTACTAGGTTTGCTTGGAACCTGAGTTTACCAAGTCCAATCACACAATTCTCTACAATGTGATTTCTAAACATAATTTTATTACTAGCTATTTTAACTAAATACATATTTTTCAAGTTTGTTACTTCTAATTTTATGGCTTATACCAAGTTAAAAGAAATAATAGACATTGATGCTCTAGTTTGAAATAAAGCAGAAACTAACTAGCCATTAAGGTAAATCATACCTTTTATGGCTCTTTTGCCTAGTTTCTTATGGCCTTCCTCCTTCTCGATGGTCTTAGGCTCAAGTGTTTCCTACACTTTCTTAGATGTTTCCAATTGAAACACCTTACTATGATGAGAATTCTGCATCCTTTGGTCCTATGGCTGCATAGGTAGTTGTTCTTTTCTCGGGTTATGCACATTAGGCCTTCTTAAAGGACGTTGTCCACTAACCCACCTTGGGTTGTACCCTCCTATTGTCTTCTTGTCATCCCTCTTTTCTAGGTAGTCCTTTACCTAATGGTCTTGAGCTCCATAATTGAGGCAACCGTTAGGAAGTCTAAAGCATGGTTTGTTGCCATGAAAGTTTCCATAAGTAATGCACTGGGGCCATATTGCTGAGCTCCCCTTTTTCTCTTCACTATCCTTCTCCAGTATGCAGTGTCACCCCTTGCTCTTGTCCTCTTCTAGTGCTCCTTATGGGTGCCACTCCCACTTCCTAGGCCATTTTTTATTTTCCTCTTAAATTCTTTCTTTAAAGCCTGAGCACTTTGTACCACTTGGTAGTACTTGTTGTCTCCCACAGCTCTAAGGATTTCCCTTAGCTCAAGTTTTAAACCACTTAACAACCTTTTGGTTTTTAGGTCTTCCTGGCCATCATATTGTGGAACATATCTTATCAAACTATTGAATTTCTGGTCATACTCCATTACACTAAGATTCTTCTTCTCTAACTAATTAAACTCCATCTGCTTCTGATCTTTTAGGGCCTCACACACATATTATTGTTAAAAGACTTGGAAGAATTCAGCCCACCTCATTGATCTCCTTTTTATAGGTGGCCTTCTCTGATTCTGGCTCTTCTAATTCCTCTGCACAGCTTTCCACCAGAGCTTAGTATTCCCCATAAGTCTAAAGGTGGCCAAGAGCACCTTTTGTGACATGGCTACCCTCAGCCTTGCCCAGGAAGCCTGTAAGAACAAGTCTCGTAGTGGTTGCAGTTGGCTAGTTATATATGTGTGCAGATTAAAACTCTGTGATACTAGTTGATTAACCTAAAATATGCAGGATGCATGCTCTTTGTGCTTTGACTTGATCTAAAGGAAGTCACAAGAACATTCACTTGGCCAAGTATTTTCATAGACAACAAGCTCAAAAAGCCAAAGCATACAAAATCAACATAGATATGAATTTACTACACATAACAACTGTGTGGGAGCAATCATACATAAAGTAGACTAATGACCTCACCCAAGAGGAACCCTAAAGCATAGGTCTCCATCCATAAACATAAAAGGCAACTAGTGCATACAATATTCACAAGGCTATCCTACTGAGATCTTTTCATCTAACTCTTACCTTAGATGTAATCCCAGTGGCGACCCTCAAAATGTCCTCCACGTGATCAACTAGCCATTGTGGCCAAGAAAGACTACAGTTAGTACTGCTGCTTTGCCAATAAGTAGCTAATAAAACTAGAATCATAAAGATTCTTAAAGCTAAGTACCTATAAAAGAAAACTACCATGACAACCCTCAAGAGTTATTGGGTCTAACACCGTCAGAATCTGCATAACATAAACTAAGGAGCGAGAATTGTAATTCTTAGTAAGGGTCTTCACCTGGAAGAAAAGATACTAAGGACAACACATATATAACCATATGTAATCTGCTGTGAGCTTATACAGCGTGAGGCTAAACTAAGTTCGCATAAGTTTTAGTCCATTGGGACTTGTCCTCTACCTAGTCCTTGAACTACAAGGCAAAGCCTTGTCTACTAGCAAGCATTGCTTACTAGCCTAACTAGTGAAGTTCTCCACTAGTTGTACCTCCCTTATCTTCTACAGGGGCACTATGGTTAGACTGAAAGTTCTTGGGCCCCAAAGAACCCACTAGGTATACTAAGGTTGCCTCATCAAGACCTTGAAGCCAAAGATACAACTAAGGTCTTAATGGTGCTAAACCTTCCACCTTATCATTAGGTGTACTAAGGTTTCCTCATCAAGACCTTCAACTCAAAGGAAAAACTAAGGTCTCAATGGTGCTAAACATTCCAGCTCATTTAATGGTGTATTATTGCGGCTAAATAAGTAGTTTTATCATGAAGTGCATTTACAATTTAGAAAACTATGAGAAAACCACTAGATCATTAGAGAGTTTTGTGGATGTTCTAGAGTGTCATTGTACCATTACAACCCATAGGCACACCTATGACCATCCCTGCCCTCCCCTGGATTTCATTTGAAAAAGCTAAAATTTCCTAAAAAAAGCCTTTGGGCATAGGCACCAGGATGGATGGATGTCTTTAGGGCTTAGGCGCCAGCTGGGGCTTAGGCGCCAGCTGGGGCTTAGGCACCAGGAGCACTTAGTTCTGTGGGGCAAAAAATGCACCTTGGGCATTGAGGTGCCAGGATCCCGTGTCCTAAACTTAAAAAATACCTTACTAAGCCTCTTTATAAGTTTCTTTTGAGTTTAAGGCATACAATAGACGCCTAAACTCACCATAAACCTCTGAAACTACTTACATAGGCCACAAATACACCATCACAAACTTCCTATGATCCATCAAAACATCACACAATCCACAATTCTAGCCTAGTCCACCATAAACACACTTGCCCATCATCAATGCTATTTACAAAACTTCTTCATTCCATCAAGCATCAACACTCAAGTAGCATCAATCAAACTTGAAATACTTAATCCCACCTCAACTTCAAGTAACAGGCAAGAATTATGCATCTTTTTTGCACCAACCAAGTTCCACAAAGTCCAACCTAAATTCCAAGCAAATATGGAAACAAAACATCAAGTTACTAACTTCTAACCAAAACCCAAGCTTCTAATCAACTAATAAACATGAAATCAATAAAGAACCCATTGAATACCTGGTATCAAAAATAGGGGGTGGGAGGAAACATGCTTCCAAGCTCCAAAATCATGATTTTATGCTAGAAATAAGCTTCCAATAGCCTATATACTTATGGTGGCTTCACTTTTCACTAAAAACTCTTGATTTTGGGCTTAAATGGATGAAGAAATGATGGTGTGATGGATGAACTCGGGTTTTGGCAGCCCTCCCACACCTTACCATCTTATATCCTAAGTTTAAAACCTAAGCCACCAAAGTATTAGACATACAACATTTAAACCCCCTTCTTTTAGTAACCCTAGTGATTCTTGGTCAATTCCTGTTTATTTCAACTAAGTTTGGGTTAAAGTAAAAAGTTAGGTTATAAAACCCCATTTTTGACACTCGAGAGCTGGCCCGACTATTCGAGACACAAAATTACCATTTTCCCCCCAAACCTCATTTAGTGCCTAAACTTCCTCAGAACTTAGTGAATTTTGGTAAACTTCCTTATTCTTGCTGTATGCACTTGAAATAAGGCTCAAATCTATAAATTTAATTAATTTACCTCCCTCAATTAAGTTTCTTGCTAGGAAGGCCATAACATTCTCCCTTTATTATGAAATTTGGTCCTCCAAATTTTACTGCAACTAAGGGAACTCACCAGAATACCTTTTCAACATATCTTGCTCCATCTCCCAAGAAGATTCCTCCTCACTATGGTTTAACCAGAGGATCATAACCATTGGAATCCACTTGGTTTAGAGTTTCCTAACTTGCCTATCAAGGATCTTACTGGGCTTTTCCTCATAGGACAAGTCCCCCTGGATAAGAACCACCGTTGGGTTAACTACTTGTCCTAAATCAACTATGCACTTCTGTAGAAGACTAACGTGAAAGACGTTTTGCTCTTGGGACAAGTTGGGTGGTAATGCCAACCAATATTCCACTTTCCCTACTTTCCAAGATTTTGTAGGGTCTAGTATTGCTAAGGGCCAACTTACTCCTCTGCCCAAACTGGGTTACTCCCTTCGTAGGAGATAGCTTGAGAAGTACTTTATCACCAACTTTAAAACTTAAATCTTGTCTCCTCAAATTTACATACTCGATCTGCCGGTCATTGGCTGCTTTAATCCATTTCTAGATTAATTTAATTTTCACTATGGCATTAGCTATGATTTTAGGACCGATGACTAACCTATCCGAAGGGTCAGCTCAACAATGGGGCATCATGCATCACCTACCATACAGTGCCTTATATGGTGCCATACTTATAACAGTTTGATAACTGTTATTGTAAGCGAACTCAGTTAGTGGTAAGTGTTGGTCCCAATCACCTCTAAAGTCTATGGCACATGTACGTAACATATCTTCCAAGGTTTGTATCACTCCCTTAGACTACCCATCAATCTGACGATGGAAAGCAGTACAGAGACTAACCTTACTTCCTAATGCCTGTTGGAAAGCATTCCAAAACTTTCACACAAACCGGGGATCCCTATCGGATATGATCTGATCTGGTATACTGTGCAACCTTACAACTTCCTTGATATACAACTGAGCCAACCTTTCCAATGTATAGCTAATCTTTATGGGTATGAAGTGTGCCAATTTAGTCAACCTATCGACCACTACCCGTACTAAGTGATGTTTGCTTTGGGTATTTGGCAACCTAACTAGGAAGTCCATTGTGATGAATCCTCACTTCCTCTCCAGTAGAGGAAAACTTTGGAGAGTGCTTGCCAACTTCTAATGTTCTACCATAACCATCTGACATGTCAAACACTTAGCCATAGTCCAGCAACATCCATATTTAGTCGTAGCCACCAAAAGCGCATTTTCAGATCATGGTACATGTTACCAACACCAAGATGGACACTCAACAAACTACTATGTGCCTCCTAGGACTTGCTGCCTAAGTCCTTCTACATTTGGCACATAGAGTTGATCTCCATGGTGTAGTATTTCATCTTTGTACTAAAACTCCTTTCTTATAATACCAGACTTCTCATTGCTTGAAATGTTTTTCAAAAATAAATCCTTGCTTTGATCTTCCTTCACCTTAGTCAACGAAGCTGACTGAATCTCCAAAGTGTAGACTAGGGACCTTTCTTGATCTTGTGAAAACTCATGCAAGGTGGAGAAACAATCCCGCAAAGTCCTTCCCAAGGAACTTGTAGCCTGATCCTTAGATAGGATCACTCCCGTGTACTTCTAACTAAGAGCATTTGCCACTACATTTTCTTTCCCAACATAATACTCAATTGAGCAATCATGATCATTTATGTATTCAATCCATCGATGTTGCCTCATGTTCAACTATTTCTAAGTGAACAAGTATTTCAAGCTCTTATGATCCATGAAAATTTGGAATGATCACACCATCAAGTAGTGCCTCTAAAGCTTAAGACTGAAAATTACCGCCGCTAGCTCAAGGTTGTGAACTGCATTGTTAAACTCATTAGGCCTCAACTACCTTAAGCCATAGGAGATCACTTGATTTTCCTGCATCAATACACACCCGAACCTAGAACCCGAAGCATGTATGTATGCCATGAAAGCCTTATTTGGGTCTAGCAGAATGAGTATCGGTGCACTCATCAACCACTTCTTTAGTTCCAAATATGCTTCCTCACACTTTCACGTCCAATCAAATTTCTGAGCTTTATTGGTCAAGGCTGTCAACATTGTGACTATCATAGAGAATTTCTCTATGAATCTTCTATAGTAGCCTACCAAGCCCAAAATGATTCGTATCTCTGTAACTGTAGTCAGCCTCTTCCATTCTACTATCACCTGAATCTTCTTAGGGTCAACTGACAACCCCCGGGAACTAAGGATGTGTCCCAAAAAATGTATCCTTTCAGAGAACAACTAATACTTGCACAACTTTGCATAGTACTAATTATCCTTCAACACTTGTAAAACTATCCTAAGGTGCTCCTCATGCTCCTAGGTAGACTACAACTATACCAAGATATCATCGATGGAGAATTCAACAAACTGATCTGATGCCCGTTAGCATCCTCGTTGTACGACATAGTGGCCTGCAACAGGGACTTTTAGTGAAGAGGGTATCTGCAAAAGGGGCTTCCGGAGAGAGTGGCAACCTGAAAGATTCAAAGAATGGGGTTTAGGAGCTCCCCGGAGTATTTTTCCGGGGAAGGCGCCTCCGACGCCCAAGTCAGTATTTAGCTAGGGTGATGAATAGCGAGTGGAGAGTGTGTTTCCTTCTTTTGAGTCCTTTGCCTTGCGAAGGTCATTTCCCAAGTATTTATAGGGAGGTGTTAGGAAAAGCCTACTCGACACAGTCCATTCAGATCACGACACGTGTTCGGTTGGATGCAGTCCGTACCTCTGAAAATGGGGACCTCTAGCCGGCCATAGGCCGTCTTGGTCAGGTTTTAAGGCTCCAGGAGGTCTACGCGTCAGGACACAAACAAGGGTGGCGTGTCAGGTCATAGATGAGGGTGGCGTGTCATAGGCTCCATAACCATTTTTGTCATATTCTTAAGACCCCTTTGGTGAAAGAACCCCCTTCGGGATAGGAAGGCTTCTTACCGAGGTTCCTCCAATTATTCGCAAGTCTCCTCGGCAAGGGAGGATCCCCTTCGGAGGATGTTCTCCCCTTCCAAGGATAGTGAGCCTACCTTTCCCAAAGCTGGTCAGGTCATCTTACCGACGGTGGTAGAGCTCTGTGTTCCCGAAGCTAATACCATCACTCTGGAAGGTGAGGGTAGGTCACCTAGGTTGAGGGGACAGGAGGTCAGACCTTATCTTCCAGAGGTTGGCCCTGGTATTTCCCGAGGGTGATGCTTTGCTAGAGCTTGGGGTTTCGAAGGGTAAAAGCCTTTGGCCATCACATGCCTCTCTCGGAAAGCCAAAGTGATTACTTCGGCGTGTAGATTTTCAGAGTACTTCATGGGGCCCATTTGTAAAGGCTGTGATGGGTTTCGGGAGCCAAACAGTGCAGCAGAATTTAACCGAAACCCTCCAGGATCCAAGTGAAACGGGGTGTTCAAAAATTTTCATACCTAATTTTCGGTTGAGATATCTTACTCAACTGTAGAGTCGAATCACAAAACCTAAACAGTTGACGTGTTTAGGCTCTCTATGGTATCCACACGAGCCTCTCGGGATCACCATGCTTCCACCACGTCCCGGTAGATGCGTTTCTCTTGCGCTCGCAGTGCTAGCTTGTGTCCTCCAAGGAATTGCAAGAGAAGAGCGCGGTTGTCCTTTTTGGGAGGCTAGGGCAAGGAGACCTGCGAATTTCTCACTAGAAGTTGTATTTATAATGAGACTCAACTTCCAGGCCTAATGGGTTTCAAAGCCCTAATCTAATTAGGATTTAATTTTGGGCTTAATAATGGCTCAACTCTTGGGCCCATTATCAATACGAAATTAAAGTGAAACCATAACCCAAATAATTAGCCAATGCACTCTAATGATCCAAATAGCTTTATGTGTGTGACCCAAAAGGCTCTTATCACGTTGGCAATAATCGTAAATCACATTTATGATCATAAGCAATGAGCGGTGTCTAGCAATACATCATTGCTACCCAAGTGACAAGATTGTCTATGATTCAACTAAACCTTTATGATCATCTCCGATATATGCCATTGTCCCTTTGCCCAAGATATCAAGACTAAACACGAGACATGGAATGTGTCACTCTCGTATAGCCCAACCTTTGGTTTCTTGATTATCGAGTATACTAACTTAAACTGATGACATTGATATCATATATCAACTCATCCGAGCATGGCCATGCATTTTCTAAGTCTCACTCTATGAAGGGGCCCGAAGATATCACTCCCGTTACATAGGAGGGACAAATCCCATCTTGATCATACAAATCCCTCTGCATGATATGTGACATACCCAATGACCTCCTTCAAGTTCACTCAGTTACGAGCAACAAAGGAAAGTATCAAAGTATGTGACTCACATGTAGGGAACCTTGATGATCTTAGGTCGAAGGACTACATATACCATGATCACTACAAGAATCACTTATGACACTCATATAACGATCCATGTAGTGTTCTCATGGTGGGTCGGTCTAGTACACAAGTTCTCCAACTTGTACCCATATGTAGGCTGCATATCTGATATTAGTCTCCACATATGCTAGTCGTTATGTATTATTGCAACCCGCTCCACAATAATACTAGACCAGGGACATTTATGAATATCATTATTCTAGGGTTATGATTATGTTTGTTAAGTTACGCAGAAACAAAACAACAAACATAATTGTTGGATTAATGCCTTAATAAAATATCATGACTCAATGTGCAAAAATACAATCATCTCATGATTGGCTTTTGGGCACAACAATAACAGGCTGGCAGTTACCTAGGGCGAGGGACACTTAGCTCTCTGAGGGCGTGCCTTCCTAGGTGAGGTACCTTGTAGGTGCTACTCCTAATTTTTCAACTAGGCCCTTGGCTTTTTCTCGAAGTGTGTGTTTCTCCTTTCAAATTTTCTACCGCATGTCAGCGAACCACCATGTCTCATAATCTAGTCAGGCACGCCTCTTCGGATGAGCCTACCTAGGCATCAGTGTTTTCAGGAAGCGTGCCCTCATTTCTTGTGTTAGATGACACGTGTCATGCGGCGATTGGGGGGCAGTGGCATTGGTTGTGTCAGCCGCGTCTCTTCGTCTTCAGTAAGTAATTATGGCGACAATTCACCTTTGAGGGGCAGTTATGGTGATGATTCGCCTACCCCCCTCAGCCTATATAAACCTTCCTTCCCCTTATGGCCCTTATTTGTTTTCCTTTGCTTCTATCCTGCTCTCGTCTGTTCTCAAGCTCTTCTTCTCTTTTGCGGTGGTGCCAGCGGCGAAGCGATTTCCGGTAAATTTTTATAACGGCGTCTACTAACCCCGACTTCGGCAAATGTTTTGGTGGGTTTTCCTTCCAAAGGCCCATTGGTTTATTCTGTTTCCATTTTTTCTAGAGTCCAAAGTTGTTTTCTTTTTCCCGAAGTCACTTGACATTCTTTTCCGGAGCTATTTCTTTTAGCCGAACATGTCTTCCCCTATCCCAATCATGTCCATCCAAACTACTCCCGAGAGCTGGCGTCTTCTCATGTCTCATCCATGTTGTACCACTTTAGAGAAGCTGGCGAAGTGGACAACTAAGTTTTTTCTTCCTTCCTATGCTGTTATCAGGCTTCCCCTCCTTTTCAGCTTCATGAACCAATCAGATGAGGTTAACATTTTTTTAGCCCAACTAAAGGCCGAACTTCAGTTCCCCTCGCCAAAGATGATTTGCGACTTTTGCCAATTCCATGGCATAGCCGTAAATCAACTTCCTCCCAATTCCTATTCCTACTTCAATGCCTTTCTCTGCATGTGTGGGTTTTTCAAGGTAGAGCCCTACTTTGTTATCTTCATGCAGTATTACAAGCTCTATCCGGCCCCGAAAGGTGGCTTTTATTTCATGCTACCTCGGGGATCTAGGAGCAAAAAATATATGTTCACCTTTGACACTAAATACAACTGGTGAGGGTGGTAAAAGAAGTTCTTCTTCCTGAAGGTAGCAGAGGCGTGGTCGTAGGTGCCGACTAGGTGGGCCTGGGGGACATTGGAGATGGACGTTGTTGATCCCAAGAAGTTATGAACTCCTGAGTTAGTAGCGAGGTTTGAGTATTTTCAGAGCCATATCCCAGCTGTCGCCGACTAGGATGCCAAGGTCTCATCACTCTCCTTGTATCCATTCCCTATCAAATGGAACCTCATGACCGAAGAGGTTCTTCGGGAGCTAGGGGTCCTTAAAGAGCACAAAATCGATCTCGGCATGCCAACTCCTGCCATCAACGGGAAGAAGTCTTGGCTGGTGATGCTCCTTCGGAAGGAGCTCACTTATGAAGCCCTTGTTGAGAGTAAATTGCTTTTCAAATTTTCATATAAGTGTCCCTTTGGACTTACACTGATATTTTCTTCCTTTTTCAGAGATGGGTGACTAGTCAGCCGCCTTCTACAACTCTTCTTCCTCGGCCAAGTTAAGAAGGGGGAACAGAAGAAAAAGGCCACCCCGAAGAGGAGGAAGGCAGCTGGAGGGGGGCCATCCTTGGCCAAGAAAGTGAAGAAGGACCCTCTTACCCCCCTCCAGAAGATGTTGAAGAGGTTGGGGACCAGCCTTTGGTCGATGCTGACCCACCATCAGAGTTGGCCATCAGCTCCACTCCCCGGAGTCCCGTCACTTTGGCGGATATCCTGGGCACTTCGGCAGGAGGGCCTTCTGCCGAGGAGCTCAAGGAGTCAAGATGATACAAGTGCAAACACATCCCTACTGAAGTGGAGGAAGTCCACGATTCGGACGACGACAGCGCTGAGGTTCCGCCAGGTTTGGCCCTTAGCCATTTCTTTGTTAATTCAAACATTTTTAGCATTCTCCATGTTTTAGATGTATGGCTAATGGACAATGTACTGATGGAACTACGGGGTGACTTTGCAGAAGATCTGGCGCCCTCGGCATGGATGGTCGAGCACGCCCAGAAGCAGGCCCTTCGGGACTACCATATCCCGAAGGATATGATTCCAAGGGAGCCTTTCTGGTCTTTCACGGAGGACATGAACTTGTTCTCCAAAGACAGCTAGCAAAATGGCTCCCCAAATAGCGAGCGGCGTGCTCACCCAAGCAACTTTCAAGTCCTTGGTAGATGAATGCCCAAACGAGAAGGTCCTTGCTGCGAGGATGTCCCAACATGCTGCCCAGGTATTCTTCAGACCCTTTATTCTTTCTCCAAATTTTTCTAAGTGTGTGGTTTTTCTTTGTAAAACTTCACCAAATGTCCTTTTTTTTTTGCAGCTCTTAGTGTACAGCAGATATTTCAGAGCTAGGGTAGTGAAATAGTCTTTGGTTTGATCTTGGGCCGAAGATCATCTGGAGTAGGCCAAGGTATTTTTTGCCAACTCGGTTGTTAAAAATGCCGAGTTGAGCAAAATAGCCAATGAGGAGGTTGCCAAGCTTCTGGAAGAGTTCTTGAAGGGTCAGGAGGAACTCTTGAAGTATTTATCCCAGAAGATGTCCGACCTCAGTGCGAAGGTCATCGAGCTAACTTCGGCCAACGAGGCCTACCAGAAGGAAAAAGAGGAGGACTCTACTTTCCTGATGAGGGCCTTCGCTGATAATGCTGATCTTCAGGCTGAGGTTGAGGCATTGAAGAATGAGACAAAGAAGAAGAAGAAGGCGAAGAGGCTTGAGAAGGAGGTCGCCAAGTTGGAGAACGAGCTGGATGCCTTGTCCGTCGAGAAAGAGGAGGCTGACCAAGGAACCAAGGTTGCTTTCCAGGACAGCTTTTGTCTAGCTCGACATCAAGTTCTGGCAAAGCACCCTGACCTCAACCTCTCCTTCCTAGCAGCCTTGGACATCCCCGAGGGGCCTCGCTGGGCTTGGTCCAAGATAAATCACCTCAACCTACCATTCCCCCTTCCTTTAGTGCCGAAGGTCGCGACAAAAGATGGTGGAGAGGGAGCATCTCATGATGGTGGGGTCTCTTAGGTGTCCAGGGTTTTACTTTTCCTTTTTCTTTGTAATCTTCTTCTTGTAATAAGGCTCCTTAATAAAATTCTTTCTTTCCTCCAAAATTTTGGCTAAGTCTCAAGGAAAGTTTCTCCTTAACTAATCTCCAGTTTCGAGATTTAGTTTGACCACTTTCGGTCTATGACCCTCAGGAAGATACTTTTCGCGCCTTCTATTAACCATGTTCGGCACAACACCAGTTTTGGCAAAACATTGCCTCATTTTTATCAGCCATATTCGGTTGACGCGCCTTCGAAGAAAATGTGTGATTTTTGCAAGTAAATGATCGCACCTTGTTCGGCTAGATTTCTTAGATGGGGCTATTTTTCCCAGAAAGCTTTTCTGTACTTAGAAATTTTTCTAAGTGTACAATTTCCTGAAAAAATTTATAAGCATAGAATTTCTTTAGAGCATCTGAATGCCATGTGTTTTTCAATTCTTCGCCATCGGTATCGCCGAGCTTATAGACTCCTGGCCGAACCTCGTCAAGGACCAAATAAGGCCCTTCCCAGTTTGCCGGAAGTACTCTGTGAGATGATCTTCACGGTTCAAACTCAACCTTTCAGAGAACAAGATCTCCCTTCCTATTTCCTTTTCGCTTGACATAAAAGTTCAAAGCTATGGCTACCCTTTGCTAAAAATCTTTTCTTCTAAGCTCAGCCACTTCTCTATGTTCATCAATTAGGTCAAGCTTAGTTCTCAACCTGAGATCATTTCCTTCTTTGTAGAACACTTGTATCCTAACCGATGGTTGGACTACCTCGATTGGAATAATGGTCTCTGTTCTGAAGACGAGTGAGAAAAGTATCTCACCCGAGGCTCTTCGGGGCGTCATCCGATAGCTCCATAGTACGCTGGGAAGTTCTTCTGGCCATTTTCCTTTTTCTTCCCTCAATCTCTTTTTCAAACTATCCTTTATGGTTCTGTTGGACACCTCCACTTGTCCGTTACTTTGGGGATGAGCTACCGGGGTGAAGTGCATTCTTATCCATAGTTCGGCAGTGAACTCTTGGAATCCCATGTCAACAAACTGGGAACCATTGACGGCGACTATCGCCCTCAGTATGCCAAACCTACACATGATGTTCTTCCAGATGAATTTCTGTATGTCCTTCACCGAAATGGTTCTCAGGGGCTCTGCTTCTATCCAAAGTAATCTACTGCAACTACGCAAAATTTCACTCCTCTGGGTGTAGTTGGGAGAGGCCCGATAAGATCAATATCCCATACTGCGAAGGGACAAGGGTAGTTAGCCGAAGTTATCATTTTCGAAGGCAGCCTCTGGATGTTGGCGTGTCTTTGGCAATTGTCACATCTTCAAACAAATTGTCTCGCGTCCTTTCTTAAGGTGGGCTAGAAGTACCCCTGGCGAAGTAGTACTCCTACCAGGGCGTCAGTTCCTATGTGGGAACCACAGGCCCCCTCGTGGACTTCTTTGAGCACTGCCTCCACGTCCTCTTCGCTGACACATCTTTGCAGAGGATTCGCGTGCCCCTGTCGGTACAACTCTTCTCCAATTAGGAAATATCGTCCGTAGCATTTTCACACTTTTGCTGCTTTGGGAGGGTCTTCGGGAAGCTCCGAGGTTGTGAGATACTTTTCATGGGATTTTTCCATCCAGTTTCCGAGGCTGCTATGCTCACTATTGCTATGTTTGGGTGACTTAGTACTTCGGTGGACTTTTTTGACTTAGCCAAAGTATCTGCTTTAGCATTGTTTTGGCAAGGCATGTTCTCGATGTGCACTGTGTCGAACTCTTGGATGAGCTTTAACACAAGCTCGTGATACTTTGCCAAAGTTGGGTCCTTCGCACTATAGTCCCCTGCCATCTGTCGGACCACTAGTTGAGAATCACTGTGGGCCTTTAGGTTTCTCAAGCCAATTCTTCTAGCAACACGTAATCCTACTATAAGGGCTTCATATTCTGCCATATTGTTGGTGACGTTAAACCCAAATTTGATGGCTTTCATAGCTTCCATGCCTTTGGGACCACGAAGAATTACTCCAGCTCCTTGATGTTCGGAGTTGGAGGATCCATCGACAAATAGAGTTTACTCAGTTTCGTTATTTCTGGGGTTAGGTTGACTTTCTTCGGCCATGGGTACCTCGCCAATGAAACATACTAATGCTTGAGCTTTTATTGTCTTTGTTGGCTCATAGGTGATATGTTACCCACTCCGAGGTAGTCCAGTTATGGTGCCAAAACTGTGCATTTAAACTCCCTGGTTTGGTGTATCCTGTAGGTCATCAGAACAACACCTCTAGTGTACAGACTCAATTGACCCTCTTGAGCACTAGGTAAATACATGCATATTGGTCTAACCATAATGCACATATTTACATTTATGCACACTATGGCAGCTAAGAAGGAAAACACTAGCACAAGTCTTAGTTTTGGTTCCCACACATTAGGCAATCTTCTTAAGTCCTAGTGACCAGGTACTGCACCTGTAACTTCCAGTAATAAACTGTATCATTCTAGCCACATACCCCCATGTTTTCCTTGATCCATTATCAATTGGAGACTTAGAGAAAACCAAGGAATTTTTTTTACATCAATAGCCCACCTATGGACCAAGTTATGGATTTTTGAAGTTGGTTACAAAATTCTGACCAAATGAACAGTAATTCAGCCATTTTTGAAACGTCATATCTTTGGCTGAAGGGATCTAAATCCATAAATTCCAAATCTCAGTTAACCCTCTAGATGTCTTCTATGTGTGGTCAAAATTTCATACCAAGATTCATTCTACACAGGGAGATATAAAACTTTAGGTCCAGAGTCGAAATTCTGGCAACTTTTGGACCATTTTGCCCATACAATTTTTCCAAACCATGCAAACACTTCATTCACAAGGGGAAAGCCCTCCAAGGCTATCCCATATATGTTCATTACACATAGGAATTAAATTCCATTTCTTTTAACAACTTTATGTGGTCAAAACAGAATTTACAAGTAAGCAGCCCATCATTTACACTTAGGCAGCTTTGCACCACATCACTTACATAGCAAAAACATTACTCAAATGTTCTCATACTTGTCTCCTTTTATGTACAGTACATGTACATGAATACATTCACTAAAATATGGTCTTAACTCAGCTAAATACGCACCCTAGGTTACAGGAGGTCCTGAGACACAATGGACTCCAAAAACAGGATGCTGGACAGCTGCTGCACAACACAATAAGTACCACCATTAAAAATACCAAATGTGATCCTAAAATCACCAAAATTTCCAGATAATAACTAGACATATGGAAGTTCATATAAATGAAATTTAAGATCAAAAATCAAACTACAAAGGTTAGTTTGAAGGTGATCTTTCAGCTGGACCTGAAATGACAGAATTGAGGGGAGTAAGTTTCATTGAGAAACTTAGTAAGGGTAGGACTTGGATTCAATAGGCAATGTAACCATCATTAAAACCTGCATCCAAAGAAACTAAAAATCAAAAACCACAATGCATATATACAAGATATAGCAACCAAATGCAGCAGCCAAACACAAACAACAAACACATGAAATGTGGCAGCAACATATACCATAGGTTAGTCCGTAAAACACATAATAAACATAACCAAATCACTATGGCAGCCCTCCTCAAGCTAAGTCTTGGTCTTAGGAGGATTTTAACACTAGTTAGTACTAACTTTTGGGCTCTAGAAACCCAGACATTCGCTACCATCACTGTGCACTTCACACTAGGTCATAAAACCTTCAATAAGTGCACTCCCCTCACTAAGCTTGGTTCATCAAGCACATGGCTCTCTTCCAAGCTTAGCCCTAGCTCCTTGGATGTTTAAAAATACAGAAAACAACCCGTGAGAGCAAGAGAACCCTTACCTTGATGGGTACGCTGAAATTGGAGCTTGATCCTAGGTGCACTCAAGCAATAGCACCAAATAGCTTCCAATTGTGCTTCCTTGACTTTAATTGCAAGTAGTTTTGAGTTTGAAGCTATGGTGGCTATGGAGGAAGTGTGGAGGAGAGGGCTAGCTTTCTTTTTTCTGGTGGAGGCCGAAATTTAGAGAAGCATAGGTGGTCTTGACTACTTAAATAGTCAAAAGTACACTAAACACACTTAAGTAGCCTTAACCTTGTCTTATGTCATTTTCCTTGCTACAAGACTATGGTTTCTTAGTCTTAATCTATTGGCCCACATTTGACCATCCTTATCTTCCTTTAGAAGCCCTCCTTATGTGGGATAGCCCCACAAAACTTCCATTTGACTTAAGCCATAGACATACACATCTTAAGGCCTACATTAACACTTATGTCCTTTATGCCTTTTTGTGTTTTCTTTGTCCTTAGTTGTCTTCCATAAACAATTTGGTCCTACAATAGCACTTTCATACCATTCATATCCTTCCCACAACTCTCCAAATCTCCTTTGTGAAAGTTTTGCAATTGAGTGCCCGAATTTTCAAAATCTTACAAAAATGTCCATACGTTGCTTGACAAACAAGCAATCCTTAAGGATTTTCTTGGGGACCAAGTTACCAACTTGGAACACTTTTAAGGAGGTGTTGATCATACCTTTTTCCCCCTCACACCACAATCACTATGGTGAGAATTACACAATATAATGGTTTTTAGCCATTATGACACACTTGTAATTCTCCCATTTTGTGAGGTGGTAACATGATATCATACTCACTGAGCTTGATGTAGCATTTTGAAAGCCTTCCCGAGTGATCTACCCTCTTCATGATATCCTAAAATGGCAGGTTGCTTCTTATGATAATGGGGTGACCTTGGAAATAAGGACATAGCCTTCTCTTTGCAAGCACCAAGGCATAAATGGCCTTTTGTAACAAGGGGTACCTGACTTCGGCACCATGCAGGGACTTGCTCACATAGTATACTAGCCATTACTTTGCCCCCTCTTCCTTTACAAGGACTGAATTTGTTAGGCTCACCTCCTAAGTGCTTGGCTTAAGCCAAGGAACAAAGAGGAATGATGTGAAGGACTATGGAAGCTAGTACAGTGATGTATGTGCAAAGCTGGAAACTTTTGGGTCCTAATTGCACACAGAAACTTAACTATGGGAAAACTGACAGAAAACAAAGAAAGGGGACCAAATTGCACACTTAACTTGGTGGTGCAATTAAAACTACAAATTGTGAGATGATGATTTCAGCCATGCAAAACTATGCAAGGGTTAATGGTATTCTAGACCAATTTAAGGGAGACAACAATGACAACTAGTCATGTCATGTCTTCCACTAAGGTAATAATCATTATTTAACTAGTTAGATTAACTAGTGTTCACACTAGTCACTTGGCCGGTTTTACATGGGATTAAAGGACTTTTATGACGCTTTTGTTTTGTGCTTGGCAAAATGGGCCATGAGGTGACCTAAGTGTCAATATATATATATGTTTTAGTGGCGGCATTGTAATCATGTGGAGTTGAGGACTCCATTGAGCCATGCAAAGTTGTTGGAGCCGAAAGCTAAGGTTAATGCCAACTTATGTACATGTGTCTTATGGCCAGTTTTGGTCAAAACCACTTAAGCCATTCTTGTCTCCATTTTGGACTTCCTTGTTCCTTTGGCCGAGAGCTTGTTCTTGAGCTCTCCCAAAATTGCTCTTGAATTCAAGCAAGTTTGGAGACATTTTGAAGGAGGCAAGCTAGGACACTTTGGTTTCGGCACTACACACTCAATTTCAAGCTTGGTTTTTGAAGAACGAAGAAGGGCCAAGCTAACCAAGCTAGGGTTTTGAGGTAATCTTGATGTTCCCTTGAATACATGGTCTATGTTCCATGAACAATGAGTTAAAGTGTTAAATTGATGGAATATTAGGCCAATTTGGTGAAAAACACTTTGGCTTGGAAGATTGGTGCTTGGCCGAAAGCTTGACTTGAGGTAATCTCATGTTCCTTCCTTGATTACATGGTGTTAGCTCCATGAACAAGGAGTGGTAATGCTTAATTGGAATGTTGATAGACTAATTGTGCAAGTGATGTTTCGGCTTGGAAACTAAGTGTTGGTCGAAAGTGTTATTTGAGGTAACTTGGTGTTCTTCCTTGATTACATGGTAATTAATCCGTGAATAAAGTTTGTTGATGCCTATTTGATTATGTGCTAGGCTATTTTGAGTGAAGAACATCAAGGTGTGAAAGTTGGGTTTTGGCCGAAAGCTATTTGAGGTAGGGTTCACTTAACACTTTGATTGCTTGGTGAATTACCATGATTCAAGTGTTTAGAGTAGCTAAGTGATGGACAAGATTGCCATATGACCTTAGGAATAGGCTGGGATATTAAGTCTCCATATCATGCTCTATCTGCCAAGTGGCCTCATTATCCAAATGATTGGACCACTAGACCTTGACCATGGGTATCCACTTGGTCCTTAGCTTCCCGACTTGCTGGTCAAAGAATCTAATTAGGCATTCCGTACAGGTCAAGCTCTCACTTAGTGACTCGATAAGAGGGGGTATCACTGTTTGCCTGTCAGGTGCATTACATTTCTACAATACACTAACATGGAACACATTATGACTCGGCCATCCTTGGCCTCTGCCCAAGAGACCAATGAAAGCTGGTCTCACGGTGGATTGCAGTTGGCTAGCTGAATATGTGTGTGGATTACAACTCCATGATACTAGTTGATTAACCTAGAATATGCAAGATGCATGTTCTTCATGCTTTGACTTGGAATAACAAAAACCATTAAACATTAACTTGGCCAAGAAATTTACCTAGAAAACAAGTTCAAACAGCCAAAGCATACAAAATCAACATTTATGTGGGTTTACTACACATAACAACTGCGTGGGAGCATTCATACATAAAGTAGACTAATGCCCTCACACAAGGGCAACCCTAAAGTCTAGGACTCCTCAAAACATAGACAATGGAGGCAACTATGAGTATTATATATACAGGCCTCAACTAAGATCTTCTTCAAGTAACTCCCACCTTGGATGTAAGTCCCAGTGGCGAGTCACAAAAATCCTAGTCCAAGTACTACTAGGCTCTGCAACCAAAAGAATTCCTTAGTTAGTATTATTACTTGACCAACAAGTTACTCAAGTATACTAGAACCATAAACATTCTCAAGTGAAATACTTCCAACAAAATCTAACTACCGCAATAACCCTCAACGGTTACCCGGTCTAGTAACTTCAGAATCTGCACAACATCACTAGGGAGTGAAAACATAACATTCTCTGCTTGGGTCTTCATTGTACCTATAAGAAAATTACTAAGGATTCCACATATGATAACAAATGTATCCTCCTGTGAGCTTATACAGCTTGAGGGTACTGATATATGCACATATAACTAGGTCCCTTGAGACCTCTCCTCATCCTAGTCCTTGAACTACAAGGCAGAGCCTTGTCCTCTAGCAAGTTGAGCTTGCTAGCCTAACTAGTGATAAATCATCAGTTGAACCTTTCCCTCTTTATGTTGTACAGGGGAATTATGGTAGGACTATTATAACTAGGTCATAAAGACCTTGAAGAGTAAGTGCACTAAGGTTTCACCTTGCAACCTTGTGGCTAACGGCACGGGTAGGTCACCAAGGGTTCTAAACCTACCACCCTAGCTAGTGGTATTTTGTTGTGATCCTTAGTAACCTAGTTTTCTTGCTTATGGTAGAAGCAACAACAAAACTTTACAAAACTCAAGAAAACTACTAGGTCTCGAAGTACCCCTGAAATGCTTAGACCCCAAGGTACCCTAAGAACCCCCTTAGGTCTCCCCTTGATCTTCCCAGCAAGACTTGGAGAATTCAACCAACACACCTATGGCGACACATTGCCTTGAAACTGCCTAGACTAAGGACACAAACCCATTCTCCTTCTCTTGAAAAGACCTTGGCTTTCAACCATCGGTCGCTTTCCGGCACTCATTCCTAGGTTGGCTAGTCTAACCTCCACCTTCTTGCTAGATGTCCTCGTATCCTCAAATTCTCTTTCTAAGGCTAACACCTTATAAACCACTTGGTGATAACTCCTGATATCCATTGTCGCCACATACCTCCATAGTACGGGTTTCAGACCTTGGATGAATTTCTTGGCCTTCAACTCATCATTGCCAACCATAGCAACCTGCTACCAAAGCCAGCAACATTCCCCAGATGTTGGTCAGTACTAACCTTCCTCGTACATAGACTTTCCAAAGCTAGATCTTAACCTTAGCCTCCAATATCTATGAAATGAACCCTAAGCTCTGATACCAAAAACTGACACGGCCATCCTTGGCCTCTGGCCAAGAGACCTGTGAGAGCTGGTCTCACGGTGGATTGCAATTGGCTAGCTAAATATGTGTGCGAATTAAAACTCCATGATACTAGTTGATTAACCTAGAATATGCAAAATGCATGCTCTTCATGCTTTGACTTGGAATAACAAAAACCATTAAACATTAACTTGGCCAAGAGATTTACATAGAAAAATAAGTTCAAATAGCCAAAGCATACAAAATCAACATTTATGTGGGTTTACTACACATAACAACTGTGTGGGAACATTCATACATAAACTAGACTAATGCCCTCACCTAAGAGCAACCCTAGAGTCTAAGAGTCCTTAAAACATAGACAATGGAGGCAACTATGAGTATTATATATACAAGCCTCAACTGAGATCTTCTTCAACTAACTCCCACCTTGGATGTAAGTCCCAGTGGGGAGTCACAAAAATCCTGGTCGAAGTGCTACTAGGCTCTACAGCCAAAGGAAGACTTTAGTTAGTACTGTTACTTGATCAACAAGTTACTCAAGTATACTAGAACCATAAAGACTCTCAGGTGAAATACCTCCAAAAAAAAGCTAGCTACCGTAACAACCCTTAACTGTTACCAGGTCTAGCAACTTCAGAATCTGCACAACATAACTAGGGAGTGAGAACATAACATTCTCTGTAAGGGTCTTCATTGTACCTGCAAGAAAATTACTAAGGATTGCACATACGATAACATATGTATCCTACTGTGAGCTCATACAGCTTGAGGGTACTGATATATACACATATAACTAGATCCTTTGAGACCTCTCCCCATCCTAGTCCTTGAAGTACAAGGCATAGTCTTGTCCTCTAGCACGCTGAGCTTGCCAGCCTAACTAGTGATAAATCACCAGTTGAAGGTCTCCCTCTTAATGTTGTACAGGGGAATTATGGTGGGACTATTGTAACTAGGTCATAAAGGCCTTGTAGACTAGGTGCACTAAGGTTTCACCTTGCAACCTTATGGCTAACGGCACGGGTAGGTAGCCAAGGGTTCTAAACCTTCCACCCTAGCTAGTGGTACTTAGTTGTCACCCTTAGTAACCTAGTTTTCTTGGTTATGGTAGAAGTAACCACATAACTTTACAAAACTCAAGAAAACTACTAGGTCTCAAAGGACTTTTGAAGGTCTTAAAGTACCCTCGAAATGGTTAGACCCCAAGGTACCCTAAGAACCCCCTTACGTCTCCCTTTGACCTTCATAGCAAAACTTGGAAAATTCAGCCAACACACCTGTGGCGACACGTCACCACAGTTTGGAACGTTCTGCCAACTTTCTCCTGTATTGGTGATACGTTGCTAACTATGGTGACGTGTTGCCATAGTTGGTGACATTCTGCCAATTCTTTCTTCTATTGGCAATGCATCATGGGCAATGGCATGAAACTGGTGACGCATCGCCAATCTGTGAATCTGTAGAATTTTCACAGATTTTGCTGCTATGAACTTTGGACATTTATCAAACATGTCAAACATGCTTGGTTAGTCTCCAAACTTCACATACATGTAAAACATGTTGCATAGATCACAACCAACTATCACATGCCAATCTATGATGCCTTATAATATCATTCCAATCATCAGAAACATCATTGTCCATCATGATTCAACTTTGTCCTCTAACTAATACTATTGTTAGAATTACACAAATTCTTGAAGCAACCTTATTCCAATAGCATTAATTGAACTCAAAAGCACAACTCCCTTACCTCAAATCCAAGTAACAAGCAAGAATCAAGCACTCTTCCAATCCATTATGTTCAACAAAGCACCATCTAAGTTCCAAACAAAATATAAGCACCAAACATCAAATTCTTGCTTCCTAACCAAACCCAAGCTCCTAACCAACTAATAAACATGAAATCAATCAAGAACACATTGTTTACCTCGTACTAAAAATAGGGGATGGGAGAAAACATGCTTCCAAGCTCTAAAACCATGGTTTAATACTTGAAATGAGCTCCCAATGGCCTATATACTTATGATGGCTTCTCCTTTCTCCAAGAAATCTTGATTCCAAGCTCAATTGGGTAGAGAAATGAGGGTGGAAAGGATGAACTCGAATTATGGCTGCCTCTCTTCACTTTACCCTCTTTTAACCCTTGCTTAACATCAAAGCCATCAAAGTATTAGACTTGTTACAATTAAGTCTCCACCTTTTGGTAACCTTAGCTATTCTTAATTAATCCTTGTTTATTTCTTCAAGTTTGGGTTAAAGTTAAAAGTTAACTCATAAAAACTCATTTTAACCGCTCGGGACCTAGACTATCTATTCAGGATGCAAAATTACCATTTTGGCCCTAAACCTTATTTAGTGCCTTAACCTAATTGGAACTTAGTGAACTTTCCTAAACTTTCCTATTATTGCTATGTAAACTTGAATTAAGGTTTCAAACTTAATTTAGAACACTTTACCTTCTTCAAGCATGCTTCCCACTAGGAGAGCCATAACACATTATATATGTGAGCTAGGGTTGGTCATAGTGCCAATTTTGCCAACTTGTTCCAGAATCTCATAGGGTCCAATGTACCTAGGAGCCAACTTGCCCCTTTGGCTGAATCGTACCACTCATTTTGTTGGTGAGATCTTGAGGAACACCTTGTCCTTAGCTTCAACGTTCACTTCACATCGCTTGGCGTTGGCATGTGCCTGCTGCTTATCAATAGCTGCCCTTAATTTGGCTTGAATTTGCTTAATCTTGGTTATGGTCTCCTTCATAACTTGTGGTCCTACTTGGTCCACATCTGCCTTATTGGCCCAACAATGCGGTGTCATGCATCGCAGGCCATACAAATCCTCTTATGGAGCCATCTGACTCAATGCATGATAACTATTATCATAGCCAAATTCAATGAGTAGAAGATGGTCATCCCAATCTCCTCTAAAATCTAAAGCACAACTCCGCATTATGTCCTCTAGGGTCTGGATAGTCCTTTTCGACTATCCATCTGTTTGAGGGTGGTAAGCAGTACTCAAGTTTACCTTTTACCTCATTGCCCCTTGAAAGGCATTCCAGAACCTAGAAACAATTCATGGATCTTGATCAAATATGATCAAATCTGGCACACCATGAAGTCAAACAATCTCTCTAACATATAGGTTTACCAACCTTTCAAACGAATAGGTGATCTTAAACAGTAGAAAATGGCCACTCTTAGTCAGCCTATCCACTATGACCCATACAACATCATGTTGTTTCCTTGTACTTGACAAACCTACCAAGAAATCCACAGTGATTGCCCCTTACTTCTTTTCTAGAATAGGTAGGCTTTGCAAGGTACCACCCAACTTTCGATGTTCTGCTTTTACCATTTGATAGGTAAGACATTTAGCCACATGATTCTTAATATCAACCTTGAACCTAGGCCACCAAAAAAGAGTTCTCAGGTCATGGTACATTTTGGTGACTACGGGATGGATACTAAAGGGACGACTAAGTGCCTCTTGGAGCACCTACTCTCTTAACCCATTAACATTGGGAAGATAAAGTCTTTTCCTAAGGAAAAGTAAACCATCTAGATACTTACACCCTTCTTAGAGGGTTCCACACTTGGTCCCCCCTGAAACTTCACTCTTCTCAAGGTCTAACTGCTGGGCCTCTCGGACCCTATCCAACCATCCCGACTGAATTTGCAACTTGAAGACATGGTCAACTTCTAATCCAAACCAATACCTATATAGGGACATAAAAGTCTTTGCCTTAGTATCTCTCACTTGATCGTTGAAGACTACTAGTCCGGTATACTTCCGACTGAGGGCACCTGCCACAACATTACCCTTCCCTGCTATGTACTCAACAGCACAATCATAATCTTTAATATACTCTATCCACCACCTTTTCCTCATGTTCAAATCTATTTGGGTGAATAGGTACTTAAGGCTCTTATGATCAATATATATCTAAAAGGATCATCCTAACAGATGATGCCTCAAAAGTTTTAAGGCAAAGACTATGGTCGCTTGTTCCAAATTGTGTGTCAGCCAATTTAACTCATTTGACCTTCTACTACTTGCCTATCTTACATCAGCATACAACCTAAGCCTGATCCTGATGCATCTATATAGATAGCATAAGTTTTGCCTTGGTTTGGCATTGTCAAGATTGGTGCCATGGTTAGCATCCATTTGAGTTCCTAGAAGGCTACCTTATATTTTCTATCCTAACAAATTCCTGTGCCTTCTTAGTCAAGGTAGTTAATGGCTTTGTTCTTTGGGAGAATCCTTCAATGGATCTCTGATAATAGCCCACTAGACCAAGAAACCTCGTCACCTCGATAGGGTTGGTGGGTTGTTTCCACTCCATCATTGCATGCACTTGCCGTTGGTCTACAATTGCCCTTTTGTCACTAATTGTATGACCAAGGAAGGGTATCTCCTTTGCACAGAACTGACACTTAGATAATTTTCCATAGTACTGATTATCTTTTAGCACATGCAAGACCATCTTATGATGTTCATCATGTTGAGCAAGAGTCTAGGAGTATATGAGTATCTCATCAATGAAAACTTCCACAAATTTATACGAATAAGGCATGAATATCCTATTCATTACCTCCATAAACACCACAGGGCAATGCTCACCCCAAACAGCAACACCATATACTCAAAGTGCCCATACCGCGTTCAAAAAGCGGTTTTGTGTATGTCCTCCTCCTTGACGCTGATCTGAAAGTAACCACTTCTTAGATCAATCTTTGAGAATATCTTGGTTCTTTTGAGCCTAACAAGGAGTTCATCAATTCTTGGAAGAGGGTACTTGTTCTTCACCATTGCTTGGTATAGCTTTCGGTAATCAATCACCAACCTAACAGTACCATATTTTTTCTAGCAAATAACACCTAGGCACCCCCATGGTGATACACTGGACCTAATGAAGGCCTTTCTTAATAGCTCCTCCAGCTATTCCTTCAATTCATCCATCTTAGGAGTAGGCATCCTATATTGAGGAATCGGTATGGGCAGAGTCCCAGGTAATAAGCGAATAAAGAACTCCGACTCTCTCTTAGGTGGTAACTAGCGTAAGTCAGTGGGAAAAACTTCTTGGAACATATTAACAACTGGTATGTCCTTCAATTCCTCTTCCACTTCATTGACATTCAGGCCATAGTACTCCTCTTCATCCATAATAGGAACCACATTAATCAATCTCAATGAGGTAAACTTGACACTAGTTGCCAACCAACTATCATAAGTCACCACCTCCCCCCCTTCAGTCTTAAAGGTGATGGTTTGACTCGTATAGTCAATGTTAGCCTGGTGTCATCCTAACCAATCCATAATGAGTACCAAGTCATGCCTCCGATGACATCACCCAGAAGTCATAGTAAAATCTATGGTGACCTATGTCAAAGAGGTAACTCAATACTTTTTCTTTGATGAAAGCCAAATGAGGTCCTGTTGTCCTAATGATCCTCATATCTGGTACCTCAATTATAGCTAAACCCAACCTATCTACCTGTTACCACCTCACAAAATGGGAGAATTACAAGTGTGTCATAATAGCTAAAAACCGTTATATTGTGTAATTCTCACCATAGTGATTGTAGTGTGGGGGGTAAAAGGTATGATCAACACCTCCTTAAAAGTGTTCCAAGTTGGCAACTTGGTCCCCAAGAAAAGCCTTAAGGATTGCTTGTTTGTCAAGCAACCTATGGACTTTTTTGTAAGATTTTGGAAATTCAGGTACTCAATTGAAAAACTTTCACAAAAGAGATTTGGAGAGTTATGGGAAGGATATAAATGGTATGAAAGTGCTATTGGAGGACCAAATTTCTTATGGAAGACAACTAAGGACAAAGAAAACACAAAAAGGCATAAAGGACCTAAGTGTTCTAATGTAGGCCTTAAGATGTGTATGTCTATGACATAAGTCAAATCGAAGTTTTGTGGGGCTATCCCACATAAGGAGGGCTGCTAAAGGAAGATAAGGATGGTCAAATGTGGGCCAATAGATTAAGACTAAGAAACCATAGTCTTGTAGCAAGGAAAATGACATAAGACAAGGTTAAGACTACTTAAGTGTGTTCAGTGTACTTTTGGCTATTTAAGTAGTCAAGACCACCTTTGCTCTCTAAATTTCGGCCTCCACCAGCAGAAAGAAAGCCAACCCTCTCCTCCACACTTCCTCCATAGCCACCATACCTTCAAACTCAAAACTACTTGCAATTGAAGTCAAGGAAGCACAATTGGAAGCTATTTGGTGCTTTTGCTTGAGTGCACCTAGGATCAAGCTCTAATTTCAGCATACCCATCAAGGTAAGGGTTCTCTTGCTCTCATGGACTGTTTTCTGAAATTTTCAAACATCCATGGAGCTAGGGCTAAGCTTGGAAGAGAGCCATGAGCTTCATGAACCAAGCTTCGTGAGGGGAGTGCACTTATTGAAGGTTTTGTGACCTAGAGTGAAATGCACAATGATGGCAGTAAAGTGAGGGTTTATAGGGTCCAAAGTTAGTACTAACTAGTGTTAAAATTCTCCTAAGACCAAGCATTAGCTTGAGGAGGGCTGCCATAGTGAGTTGGTTATGTTTATTAAGTGTTTTATGGACTAACCTACGGTATATGCTGCTGCAACTTTTCATGCGTTTGTTGTTTGTGTTTGGCTGCTGCATTTGGTTGCTATATCTTGTATATATGCATTGTGGTTTTTGTTTTTTAGTGTCTTTGGATGCAGGTTTTAATGAGGATCACATTACCTTAAGAAACCAAGTGTTACACTTACTAAGTTTCTCAATGAAACTTACTCCCTTCAATTCTGTCATTTCAGGTCCAGCTGAAAGATCACCTTCAAACTAACCTTTGTGGTTTGAGTTTTGATCTTAAATTTCACGTACATGAACTTCCATATGTCTAGTTGTGATCTGAAAATTCTGGTGATTTTAGGAGCACATTTGGTATTTTTAATGGTGGTACTTACTGTGTTGTGCAGCAGCTGTCCAGCATCCTGTTTTTGGAGTCCATCGTGTCTCAGGACCTCCTGTAACCTAGGATGTGTATTTAGCTGAGTTAAGACCATAATGTAGTGCATGTATGCATGTACATGTAGTGTATGTAAAATGAGACAAGTATGTGAGCATTTGAGTAATTTTTTGGCTATGTAAGTGATGTGATGCAAAGCTGCCTAAGTGTGAATGATAGGCTGCTTACTTGTAAATTCTGTTTTGGCCACATAAAGTTGTTAAAAGAAATTTAATTTAATTCTTATGTGTAATGGACATATATGGGATATCCTTGGAGTGCTTTCCCCTTGTGAATGAAGTGTTTGCATGGTTTGGAAAAATTGTATGGGCAAAATGGTCCAAAAGTTGCCAGAATTTTGACTCTGGACCTAGAGTTCAATATCTCCCTGTGTAGAATGAATCTTGACATGAAATTTTGACCACCCCTAGAGAACATCCAGAGGGTTACCTGGAATTTTGAATTTCTGGATTTCTAGACCTGTAGCCAAAGATATGACGTTGCAAAGTTGGCTGAGTTACTGTTCATTTGGTCAGAATTTTGTAACCAACTTAAAAAATCCATAACTTGGTCCATCGGTGGGCTATTGATGTAAAAAAAATTATTGGTTTGCTCTAACTCTCTACGTGATGATGCAGAAAATAAAATAGGGGGCTATGTGGCTATAATGATACAGTTTATTATTGGAAGTTACAGGTGCAGTAGCTGGCCACTAGAACTTAACAAGATTACCTAATGTGTGGAAGCCAAAACTAAGACTTGTGCTAGTGTTTTCCATATTTGCTGCCATGGTGTGCATGAAATGTGAATATGTGTGTGATGGTTGGACCAATATGCATGTATTTACATAGTGCCCAAGAGGGCCACTTGGGTATGCACACTAAGGGTAGTGTTCTGATGGCCTACAGAGCATTACCAATCCTGGGAGTCTAAATGCACAGTTTTGGCACCATAACTGGACTACCCCGGAGTGGGTATCACTACCAGTCTAGTAGATATTGTTATTGTTGTGCCCAAAAGCCAATCATGAGATGATTGTATTTTTGCACATTGATTCATGATATTTTATTAAGGCATTAATCCAACAATTATGTTTGTTGTTTTGTTTCTGTGTAACATAATAAACATAATTGTAACCCTAGAATAATGATATTCTCAAATGTCCCTAGTCTAGTATTATTGTGGAGCGGGTTACAATAATACGTAACGACTAGCATATGTTGAGACTAATATGAGATATGTAATCTACATATGGGTACAAGTTGGAGAACTTGTTACTAGACCAACCCACCATGAGAATGCTACATGGATCGTTATATGAGTGTCATAAGTGATTCTCATAGTGATCATGGTATATGTAGTCCTTTGACCTAAGATCATCAAGGTTCCCTATATGCAAGTTACATACTTTGATACTTTCCTTTGTTACTCATAATTGAGTGAACTTGGAGGAAGTCATTGGGCATTTCATGTATCATGCGGAGGGATTTGTTTGATCAAGATGGGATTTGTCCCTCCTATGTAACCGGAGTGATATCTTTGGGCCCTTCATAGAGTGAGACTTAGAAAATGCATGGCCATGCTCAGATGAGTTGACATATAATATCAATGCCATCAATTTAAGTTAGTCTACTTGGTAATAAAGAAACCAAAGATTGGGCTATATAAGAGTGACACATTCCATGTCTCATGCTTGGTCTTGATGTCTAGGGAAAAGGGACAATGGCATATATGAGTAGTGATCATAAAGGTTTAGTCGAATCACCGACACTTTGGTCACTTTGGTAGAAATGATGTGTTGCTAGACACCGCTCATTGCTTATGATCACAAATGTGATTTATGATTATTGCCAACGTGGTAAGAGTCTATTAGGTTGCACACATAGAGTTATTTGGATTATTAGAGTGCATGGGCTAATTATTTGGGCTATGGTTTCGTGATAATAATTGGCTCAAAAGTTGAGCCATTATTAAGCCTGAAATTAAAGCCTAATTGGATTATGGCTTTGAAATCCATTATGTCTAGAAGTCGAGTCTCACTATAAATACAAATTTTAGTGAGAAATTTGTAGCCTTTCCCTAGCCTCCAAAAACAGACAGCCTTACTCTACTCTTGCAATTCGTTGAAGGACGCAAACTAGCACTGCGCGCATAAGAGAAATGCATCTACCGGGACATGGTGGAAGCGTGGTGATTTTGAGAAGCTCCTATGGATACCATGGAGAGCTTGAACATGTCAACTATTCAAGTTTTTGTGATTTGACTCTATAATTGGGTGAGAGATCTAAACCAAATTTAGGTATGAAAATTTTTGAACACCCGATTTAGTTCATTTCACTTGGATTGTGGAGGGTTTTGATTAAATTCTGCTGTGCTTGTTTAGCTCCCGAAACCCTACAGATATAACAAATAGTGATGCACCAATGTCAAATAATACTTTAACACTAGTATTATTTAACATAAAAGTACCTTGTGCCACTAGATGCCCATCTCAATGCAGCAAGGTGAACACTCGCTGCTGGGGTTGTCCTAGTTGGTGTGCTCTTCCTCTAGCTCCATGTTATGCTCCTCCTACTTAGGATGCTGCAACTCCTCTGGGTCCTCCTCACCTTGGCCTGGGCATAGGCCTCTAGCCACTCCTTGTGCATCACGATATGCCTGGGGCCAATCCCGGCTCTAGTAGTCTAATTCCCTGCATGTCCAGTAGCCCGCTAGGTGATTGTCTAGCCGTTTCTATCCTCCCAATCAGAGGCATGACTTCTTGCCATGGAACATGGCATAAGTCTTGCATGGGCCTTTCTCAGACTTGCCTTTCTTAGCATTGTTGGCATTGCCTCCCGTCTCAGGGGTAGCTGCCCTATTGCCCTGGGCCTAAGTACCCGAGCGCTCTCCTTTATCTTACCTGCCCTTAACATTGGTAGGGTTTATCGATCTCTCTAACTATTATGCCTTCTGTACTACTTGAGAGTAAGTGCTAAAATCTTCAATTACCATAAATTTCAGCAAATGGGGCCTAAGCCCCTTCACAAACCAAGCTATCTCAGTATGATCTTGACCAACCAAGTATGTGCCAGTATGGCACATGTTGTGCCAATGCACTGAACCTTTTCGAGTACTCGGTAACAATCATCTTACCCTAGGTGAGTCTCTCAAACTCCTACCTCTTAAGGTCCATGGTGGCCTCACTGAACTCCCCTGAGAACCTTTGTAGAAAATGCTGCTAACTCCTCATTGAGAAGATCTTACTCATAATTCCACCAGATTTTTGATACCAGATGCACCCTTCAAATAATAAGATGCTAGATGCTGTTATCCACTATGGGGCAGCCAGTTATGGTGCCAAAATTGTGCATTTAAAATCTGAAGATTGGTATGTCCTGTAGGCCATCAAAACAATACCCTTAATGTGCACACCCAAATGGCCCTCTTGGCCACTATGTGAATACATGCATATTGGTTCAACCATTACACATATATTCTCATTTTATGTACTTCATGTCAGCAAGGAAGAAAAACACTAGCACAAGTCTTAATCTTGGCTGCCGTACATTAGGAAATCTTGTTAAACTTCATGTTTCCAACCATTGCACCCGAACTTCTCTCCAAAAAATTTTATTAATCTGGGCATGTACCACCATCTTTTTTTTGGCTCTATTATCAAGCAGAATCTTATACCAAACCAAGTAATTTGGTTTTACATCAATAGCCCACCTGTGGACCAATTTACGGATCTTTGAAGTTGGTTACAAAATTCTAACCAAATGAATAGTAAATTAGCCAAAATTTTTAACATAATAAATTTGGCTATAGGTCTTCAAATGTAAGAATTCCAAATCCCAGTTAAACCACTAGATGTGCTCTAGATGTGGTCAAAATTTCATGCCAAGATTCATTCTACACATGGAGATATAGAACTTTTAGTGCAGGGTCAAAATTCTATCCACTTTATGACCATTATGCCCAACAAAATTTCATAAGTGTGCAAACACTTCATTTACAAGGGGCAAGCCCCCCAAGGCTATCCCATACATGCCTAATAGACATAATATTTACATGCTCCTACATATAGCAACTTTATGTGGTGAAGAAAGAATTTACAAACAAGCAGCCTATCATTCGCACGTAGATAGCTTGTGCACCAGCTTCACATACATAGCAAAAACCATCCTCAAATGTTCGCATACTTGTTCCAAATTTACATGCCCTAAATGAACATGTATCCATGCACTACCTAGTGCTTTAGCTCAGCTAAAGGAACGCACCTAAGTCATAGGAGATGCTTGAGACACAGTGCACTCCAAAATAGGATGCTGGACAGCTGCTACGTAAAACAATAAGCACCACCACCAAAAATACCAAATGTGCTCCTAAAATCCCCAAAATTTCTAGATCATAACTAGAAGCATGGAAGTTCATGTACCTAAAATTTCAGATAAAAAAAAATAAAATGGTCAGTTTGAATGTGATCTTTCTGCTCGACCTGAAATGGGCAGATTTGAGGGGAGGTAAGCTTCATGGATAAACTTAGTAAGGAGAACACTTTAACACTAAGGTAATGTAACCTTTAACAATCAAATGCATCCAAAGACACTAAAACATAAGAAACACAATGGAAATATCAAATATAGAGCATCCAAATGCAACAATCAAACACAAACAACAAATACATGTACGTGGCAGCAACAATATTCATTGGTTAGTCCATAAAAGATGTAATAAAACTTAAGTAGATCACCATGGAAGCCATCCTCAAGCATAAGCTTGAACTTAAAAGAGTTTTAATACTAGTTAGTACTAACTTTGGGCTCTAGGAACCCTTAAATCCGCTGCCATCACTGTGCACTTCACACTGGGTAACAAAACCTTCACTAAGTGCACTCCCCTCACTAAGTTCTTGGCTTTCTTCCAAGCTTCACCTTAGCTCCATGGATGCTTGGAAATATAGTAAAAATCCCATGAGAGCAAGAGAGCTCCTTACCTTTTTCTTGAAATCCAATAAACCTTAGATAAACCCGAAAACTAGGGTTTATGGTCTTCCTTGATGCTTTGGTTGCCTTCTCTTTCATTCTCTTGATTTTTTGCAGCAAGTTGGCTATGGTGGGTGGTGGAGGAGCTTAAGGAACAACCCTAGCTGCTGGGGGTCGAAATATGGAGGAACAAATGAAAGAAATATTGGTTTTTCCGTATTTATTCTATCTTTACCTTGGTGGCATACATGCAAATTTTTGAAACTTTGGCCAACACTTGAATAGGTTATATCTAGCTATTTTGGTTGGAAAAATGATGTTTTTGACCACCTTTAACCTTTTCAAAGGTCATTATAACCTTTAGACAAAAAGGTGGACACTTGGATCCTTCGTTGGCATTATGCCATAAATGATCAACTTTGACTTCTTAACCACTTTGGTCCCCAACAATATCCTTAATTCCAACCACGGCTTTTCTTCATAATTCCATCCATGTCCTTTCCATAGCCATCTTTGAAAATTTGTGTAATTGAGTACCCAACTTCTATAACCTTACAGTTTAGTCTAGAAGTTACTTGAAAATTAGGCAATATGCCAATGCTTTCTTATGGACCAAATTATCATTGTTTATGCCACTTAGGGAAGTGTATATTGAATACTTTACACTTCACAATTTATACACTATGGTAAAAATTAAAGCATACAAGTTTAGGTCATTATGCTGTAATTTTCCCATTTTGTGAAGATGGTAGCATTCTCCCCCCTTTAAAAATTTTGGTCCTTCAAAATTACTTTTAGCTTGAGGCACTCTTTTGGATATCTCTTTTACATTTCTTTCTCAATTTCCCAGGACGCCTCTCTTTCATAATGGTATGACCATTGAACTTGGACCCTGGGAATCAGCTTGTTCCTTAACTTTCTGGTATCCTTGGCTAAGATAGCTATAGGTTTCTCTTCATATGTCATGTTAGGCTCCAATTGTATGTTTTCCACTGCAATAACATGCTTTGTGTCCAATAGACACTTCTTAAGTATACTAATGTGGAATACATTATGAACAGTTAACATGCGTAGCGGTAAAGCTAACCTGTGCAAGTCTATCCAAGATCTCATAAGGACCTATATATCTTGGGGCTAACTTTGATCTTCTGGCAAATCTGATAATGCCTTTAGTTGGTGCAAATTTCAGCCAAACGTTCTCACCAATCTCTAACTCCAAGTTTATCCTTCTTTTATTCACATAGGTTGTAGTTCTTTCATTAGATGCTTTCAATCTTTCCTGGAATTTGTTGACCTTGGTAGTAGTTTCCTCAATGATCTCAAGACCCAACTCTAGCCTATCTGAAGCTTCCACCTAATAGTGGAGTGTCATGCACCTTGTTCCATATAATGCTTTCAAAGGTGCCATACTAATGGTGCTCTAATAACTATTGTTATATGAAAATTCTATTAATGGCAACTATTGGTTCCATTCACCCCTAAAATCCAACACACAACTCTGGAGCATATCTCCCAATATCTATATTACCCTTTTAATTTGCCCATCAGTCTTAGGGTGATAAGCAGTACTCAGGTGGATTTTGGTACCTAGTGCTTTGTGGAAAGCACTCCAAAACCGAGCTATAAATCTTGGATCACTATTAGATACAATGGAGTCTAGTACTCCATGTAATCTCACTATCTCCTGGATGTAAATCTGAGCCAACTTCTCCAAGGAGTCTATGAGTCTCATAGGTGGGAAGTGGGCACATTTGGATAGCCTATGCATAATGATCTAGATTGTATCATGCCTTAATCTGATCGTAGGCAACCTAGTCAAAAATTCCAAGGTTATGTTGCTCCACTACCTCACTGGTTAGGTAAAGTCTGAAGGGTACCAGCTTGCTTCTGGTGCTCTACCTTTACCCTTTGGCATGTGGCACACTTGGAGACATAAGTGGCTATGTCTCTCTTCTTGATTGGCCACTAGAAGTGAGTCTTCAAGTTTTTATACATTTTCTCACTTCTTGGATGGATGTTCAACTTGCATGTATAACCTTCTTGAAGTATTTCATCTCTGAGCTTTGGTTCTTTAGGCACATAGATTTGGTCCTTGAAGTACAAAAATCCTTGCTTGTTGGCAAAGGATTCATACAAGGAACCTTTTTCCTCTCCTGAAATCTTTCTCAACTCAGGATCTATTTATTGTGCCTTTCTAACCTCTTCAATCCATCTAGACTGGATTGTCAATGTGTAGATTTGTGCTTTCTCCTATTTCAACCACTTATGCCATAGGCATAGTAGACTATTTTGCTCATCATTATCAGATATGGATCCTCTTTTCAGAGGACTTGTATGTTTCCTTCTCAAGGCATCTACCACTAGATTTCCTTTGGTTTTTCTATACTCTGTGTTGCAGTCATAGTCTTTAATGTACTCTAACCATCTTCTTTGCCTCATGTTCAACTCTTTCTCAGTGAACAAGTACTTTAGGCTTTTATTATCAGCGTAGATCACAAGCAACTACCCATCAAGTAGTGCCTTCATTGCTTCAAAGTAAAAATCACTCCTGCCAGTTCTAGGTCATGGGTAGGTTAATTTTGCTCGTGGTGTCTCCGCTATCTTGGCCCAGAAGTAATGACATTTCTTTCTTTTGTAAGCACACAACCTAACCTAGATCTAGATACATTTGTATAGATGATGTCGAGGTTGCTTAAATCAGTAAGAATCAATACTGGAGCTTCAATCAACCTCTTTTTAAGCCCCTGAAAACTCTTTTCATAGTTCTTAGTCCACTCAAACCTTTGACCTTTCCTAGTCAGATGAGTAAAAGCTAAGGCAATCATGGAGAATCCTAATGGAAATCTTCTATAGTATCCAGCTAATCATAGGAAACTTCTGACTTACTTTAACTCTTTGGTCTTTCCTATTCTTGCACTGCTCTAACCTTTTCAGGGTCTGCCTTAAAACCTTGTGCATCTATAATATGTCCTAGGAAAGACACTTCCTATATCTAGAATTAACACTTGGGTAACTTAGCATAAAGCTGATGTTATAGCAGAGTCTTTAAGATAATCTTCAGATGATGTTCATGTTCATTTTCATCCATAGAATACACTAACATGTCATCAATGAACATAACCACAAATATATCTAGATGTGGTTTGAACACCCTGTTCATCTGGTCCATGAATGCTGACATGACCCCTCATGGGCCTGCCCAAGAGGACTATGGGAACTTGTCCTACACTAGTCGCAATTGGCTAATTGATTACATGGGCACTAGTTAAAACCTTTATGCTTCTAGTTATTTCATCCTACTATGCAATCAAGCATGAGTTTATGCTTTGAATTAATTAATAAAATAAAGAAATGGTACTTGAAACATTGCCAAAGCATATTTTGATAGAAACAATTATCAAAACTATCAAAGCATTTAAAGCATTTAAGTGGTTTGAACTACACATAATCAATTGTGTGCAAGCATCCAAACAAGAGTAGACTATGCCCGCACCCAAGAGTGATTCTAGAGTAAACTACACAAACATGATCATTGGACACAAACTAGTGTATGAGAACTATACATTGAATGACTGTACTGAGATCCAGAGCCAGGCTTCCACCATAGAGCAAACACTTAGTGGCAAGCTTCGCAAGCCCTCCCTTGTGCTTCATTAGCCTCTATAGGCTAAAAAGACAACAGTATTTCATATAATAACTTAACCAACAAGCAACCCACAAACTAGAATCATAAAGATTCAAACAAACCAAATACCTACTCACAGCCATAGCTCAACAACCCTTAACAGTTGGCTCAATGACACCCCAAACTACAAACCAAAGAGTAAAGGAGAGAGAATCAAAGATTCTCAGTAATGGGTCTTCAACCTACAAACAAAATCTTGAAGACTCCACATATACAAGGATATGAAACCTATTGTGTGCGCTTGTAGCCTGAGGTTCTAATATATGCGCATATACCTAGGTCCCTTAGGACCTCTCCTCTTCTTAGTCCTCCTCATGGGGCATCACTAGCGAGTTTTCACCAGTACCTCACTCCTAGTAAGCCTTAGCTTATTGACTAACATAGCAACATAGCCTTCCCTTAGTTGTTGTGTAGGTGAACATGGTGGATGCTTCTTGCTTGCGCTGTAAGAAATCCACTAGGTGTATAAAGCCTCCACATGGTGCCTCAAGTCCTTAGACTTGACTAGGTCACTTGTGCACTAAGCCTCCACCCATTTAACCTACCAAGGATGCACTAGGCTTTCACTTGTGCCTTAAGGCACAGTATGGCTAGGCAACAAGTGCACTAAGCCTTTGTCCATGGTGCTCCCATATCCATCATTACTTCGTTCACACTAGTGAAGTGGCAATGATCATGGATGGACTCATTTATTAAGATTCTTTGGTACCCACCTAGGTGCACTAAGGTTCATAAAACTGAGCCTTATATGCAAAGGCCCAACTAGGCTTTCAAAGCCACAAAACCTTCCACCCAACTAATGGTACCCATTGTGACCATATTTTTCTTTAAAACTTGCCTTCAATTTGAGTTGACATAACTTTAAACTTAGGCCATTCTAGGTGTAGTGAAGGCATTGAGGTCATTGTACTCCCTCATAGCTTCACGTGAAATCTAGAATCACCTTAATCAGACACCCGAGTGAAAAGTTATGCTGAAAACAGAACTGGGTGTCAATGCTGTCATGGTGACGGATCACCAATCCTGTGAAACGAACAAAAAACTTCCAGTTTTGCTGCTATGAACTTTGGACACTTTCCAAACATATCAAACATGCATGGATAGCCTTCAAACTTCACATACATGTAGTAGATGTTGTAGAGACTACAACTAACCATCAAAAGCCTTCCTATGATGCATTATAACATCATTCCAACCAAGCCAAAAAACACTAGTCCACCATGATCAAACCAAGCCACTAGCTGATGCTATTGCCAAAACTACTTGATTTCATCAAGAAAACTCTATCTAATAGCATTAATCAAACTTGGAAGCATAACTCCATTACCTTAGTTTCAATCCACAAGCAAAAATCAATCTATTCTTCCACCAATATCCAAGTTCCTCAAAGTCTACCTAAGTTCCAAGCAAACAAAGCCATAAAACACCAAATTACTAACTTCTAACCAAAGCCCATGCTTCCAAACATCTAATAACCAAGAATTCACCAAGAACTCAAGTGTTACCTTGCATAAAAAATAAGGGATAGTAGAAAACTCTATTCCAAGCTTCAAAAACTTGAAATTATACTTAGAACAAGCTCTATTTGGAATAAACACCCTTAGTGGCTTCTATTTCCATGAAAATCTCTTGGTTCTGAGAGTGAATTGGTGGATAATTGGTAGAGAGAAGGGTGAGCTCGGGTTTAGGAAGCAAATGGCAGCCATCCCTCACCTTTACCAACTTATGTGCTCTTTTAAACCCCAAGCCACCAAACTATTTAAAAACTTACAAATAAGTCCCCTTTTTTGGTAACCTTAATCAAACTTGGTCAAATCTTGTTTAGTTGAAACAAACTTGAATTAAAAGTAGAAGCTAGGATTTAAAAACTCATTTTTAACTCTTTGGACTCAGCCCGACTCTTTGGAATGAAAAATTACCATTTTACCCCCAAATCTCATTTGGTGTCTTATGTTTCTTGGAACTTAGTAAACTTTACCCAACATACCTATTCTTACTACGTGAACTTGAAATAAGGTTCCAAATTTATTTTCCACTAGGAAAGCCATAACATTCTCCCCACCTTGGAGAATTTGGTCCCCCAAATTCAATCTCCCCACCTTAAGCACTACACTAGGATACGGTGCAAACGCATCCTAACCAAATTTACCAATGGTTGTCTGTCAAACAGCCCACTTGGCACCGAACCATTCAGCTAATGCCTTTCAGGCACTTGAGTTGGGCCCGGTCTCATATAGGTACTATGGCTAATTGCAATCCTTTGTGCTCACTCCTAACCGTAGTCTGATTGTCATTCACTATCCTTTCAACCTTAGTCTGACCTTACTTAATCTAAAACACATTAATTCTGGCATGGCTGTCCTTGGCGCCTGCCCAGGAAGCTTGTGAGAGCTGGTTCATAGTTGGTGCAATTGGCTAGTTGTATATAGGCATGGATTAAAATCCCATGATACTAGTTGATTAACCTACAATATACAAAATGCACGCTTTTCATGCTTTGACTTAAATTGACAAAATTTCATAAAACATTGACTTGGTCAAAACATTTCTAAAGAAAATAAGTTTAAATAGCAAAAGCATACAAAATCAACATTTACATGAGTTTACTACACATAAAGAACTGTGTGGGAGCATTGATACATAAAGTAGACTAATGCCCTCACCCAAGAGCAACCTTAGAGTCTAGGACTTTTCAAAATATAGACAATATAGGCAACTAAGGGTACTATATATACAAGCCTCAACTGAGATCTTCTTGAACTAACTCCCACCATGGATGCAAGTCCCAGTGGCGAGTCATAAAAGTCTTTGTGCACATCTTGCTAGGCTCTGCAGCCAAAGGAAGACTGTAGTTAGTACTGTTACTTAACCAACAAGTTACCTATGTAGGCTAGAATCATAGAGATTCTCAAGTACAATACCTGCAACAAAAGCTAACTATCGTGATAACCCTCGGTGATTACACAGCCCAACAACTTCAGAATCTGCACAACATAACTAGGGAGTGATAAATTAAACATTCTCAGTAAGGGTCTTCACTATACCTACAAGAAAATTACTAAGGACTCTACATATGATAATATATGTAACCTGTTGTGAGCTCATACAGCTTAAGGGCCTAATATATTCATATACATAGGTCCCTCGAGACCTCTCCACGTCCTAGTCCTTAAACTCAAGGCATTGCCTTGTCCTCTAGCAGGCTTAGCTTTCCAGCCTAACTAGTGATAAATCACCAGTTGAACCTCTCCTGTTTATGTTGTACAGGGGCATTATGGTGCGACTATTGTAGACTAGGCCACAAAGACCTTGTAGACTAGGTGCACTAAGGTCTCACCTTGCAACCTCATGGCTAATAGCACGGCTAGGTCACCAAGGGTTCTAAACCTCTCACCCAAGTTACTGGTACTTAGTTATGATGCTTAGTAAACTAGTTTTCTTGCTTAAAGTAAAAGTAACCATAAAATGTTACAAAACTCAAGAAAACTTCTACATCTCAAAGGACTTTTGTAAGTCTTGGGGTACCCTCGAAATGCTTAGACCCCAAGGTACCTTAAGAGCCCCCTTAGGTCTCCCCTTGACCTTCCTAGCAAAAATTGGAAATTTCAACCAATATGCCAGTGGTGATGCATTGCCACAGTTGTTAACGTTCTAGCAACTTTTATGCATTGGCGAGGCGTCATGGGTGTCACACCCCACACAGGCCCCAGCCCATGCACTCTTAGTACCACTCACCGTCATCTAACTAAAAAGTTGCCAAACTAGTGAGACTTCAAGTGTTATTAGGAGAAATCAATTTGGCCAACTTTGTATTATGACTTTAAGTCTTATTTTCTTAAGTTAATGGGCCTGGGATGTGGCCCAAGAGGCCTTTTAAAAGAGTTAAAGCAGTTACTTGCAACAGAAGCAAGACCCACTACCACTAACTTGCAATACAAGCAAGGCTGTAAAGGACAACTTGCAATTCAAGCAAGGCAAACATTTTTGTAATTAAGTGTCTAGGATGTGTGCTAGTTAAGTGTGCTACTTAGTATATGGCAACCAAGAAGCCCATGATTCCATAAGGTTTGAAAATCAAAGTTTGGATGCAAATGAGCATTCGGCCATGAATAATGCGTAAGAGGTTCACAACATGAAACACATCCAACATTCACATCAACATGCCATAAATTGGCCCATAAGCATTTATCATGTACATAGCCAGAGCCAACCCCAACCAAGCACAACTTGGTAAACAAAATACTTCAAGTACAACAAAACCTAAGGGCACCCAGGACCACATACATGTACACAAAAGAGTAGCCTATAAGGGTACACCTAATTTGGCCATGCCAATACTAACCCATAGACATGCCCACAAAGTCATGCTTCCAACCCAAGGAACCTACTCTCCAAATAGCACTTTGAGTGTACCATAGAGCAGGACACACTGTAGCACAAGACCTATAGCCATGTTCATTGTCACAAACGTGAAAATCATTATCAAAGCAATAGTCCACACATTCATAGCTGACCACCTAGACAGTCCCACAACTACTCAAGCCTGCAAAACTTAGAGCATAAGTTTCGGCCAAACACAAACTACATAAGACTTGTGAATGTATAATCCATAATCATAAGCCAAGCACTCATTGGCACTTACCTTAAACTCCAAGGTAATTAGTACTCAAGCAAAATCCATACAACCTCAACTACTCAAGCTGAATGTTTTTTCCTGAAACACAAATGTATAGGCAATGAGTAACAATTACTCAGTAGGGTTCACTACCATAATAACTCATTTATGAGTTTATTTAGTTAAGCCGAGTATCAAACTCAAGACTTAACTTCCTCAAGCTTATGACATCCTGCAAAAGAAAACAATAAAACACCAAAACACCAGCAGTATACAAGATACAATGATAACTGAGGCATATAAGCATGCATATAAATGTAGTAGGTTAGCAAGCACAACGAATTCACTCAAGCACACAACGTACACACTCACACACCACAATGTTCATTCTGCCGAAGCCCTACCATGTGCCCTTGTGCATTTTTGCACCCAATTCTTCAAATTTCAATCCATCTTCCACTAGAGCTCCGAAACTCCTAGTAAGTTGCTCTCACTCACTATGTTTATGACACATGCCCATAGTTGATTAGCTAATCAATTCTCATGAATCCGAATTTTCTCCATATGGCCATCAAGTAACCAAGATCATATGGCTTAATCTTAACCATCACCTAATTACTTTATCTACTTGATCATGGAATTCTACCAAGCATTCAAGTAGAAGTGAAACCCTACCTCAAAACAAAATGCTTGAGCTCTCGGTTGCACTGGAGCATCCAAGACTGAAATGTCTTTCAAACTAAGATCGCCTAGCACATTTCAACTATCAATTAGTAACCAATATTACTTGTTCTTGGAATCTATACCATGCATTCAAGTAATTTGTGAATGTCTACCTCAATCTGAAGCTTGAATGTCTCGGCCTCCTCTTGCAACTTCAAAATCCAAGCTTTAACTTGAACTTCTCGGTCGCCTAGTGCCGAAAATGAGTAAACCCAGCTTGATTCTTTCTTTAAGCTTCAATTTCACCAAAATTTGGCACAAAATTGGCAACAACCATCCTAGAAGAACAAGAACCAGTTTTCGGCCTTGCAAAAGTGGGAGTTAAGCCCGAAATGATGGCAATTGGTTTAGTGGAAGCATGCAAATTTTGGTAATGAGCCATATGGCACTAAAATGGCCTAATGTTCGTTCTCAGCCTCATTAACTTTGCATGGCGCCATTAAGTCCTCAAGACTTCATAATCTCATTTAAATCACTCGGTTAAGAGTACGAAATGGCCACAAAACATTGTTTCCCGCTATGGTCAATCTAATCATTTCCCATGTGCAATTTGGACCAGAGACTTCTCGGCCTTGCACTCATGTCACTATACATATTTCTGATCAAGTCCTCCACTTTTATTTCTCACCATTCATCTCTGTTGGGTTTCTGGAGCCAAACAGCGTAGCGGAATTTAACCGAAACTCTCAAGGATCCAAGTGAAACGGCGTAAACCGGGTGTTCAAAAATTTTCATACCTAATTTTTGGTTGAGATTTCTCACTCAATTGTAGAGTCGAATCACAAAACCTGAACAGTTGACGTGTTCAGGCTCTCTATGGTATCCACACGAGCCTCTCGGGATCACCACGCTTCCACCATGTCCCGGCATATGCGTTTCTCTTGCGCTCGCAGTGCTAGCTTGCGTTCTCCAAGGAATTGCAAGAGAAGAGTGTGGCTGTCCTTTTTGGAGGCTAGGGCAAGGAGACTTGCAAATTTCTCACTAGAAGTTGTATTTATAGTGTGACTCAACTTCCAGGCCTAATGGGTGTCAAAGCCCTAATCCAATTAGGATTTAATTTTGGGCTTACAAATGGCTCAACTCTTGGGCCCATTATTAATACGAAATTAAAGTGAAACCATAACCCAAATAATTAGCCCATACACTCTAACGATCCAAATAGCTCTATGTGTGCGACCCAATAGGCTCTTATCACATTGGCAATTATCATAAATCACATTTATGATCATAAGCAATGAGCGGTGTCCAGCAACACATCATTGCTACCCAAGTGACAAGATTGTCGATGATTCGACTAAACCTTTATGATCATCACCGATATATGCCATTGTCCCTTTATCCAAGATATCAAGACTAAGCACGAGACATGGAATGTGTCACTCTCGTATAGCCCAATCTTTGGTTTCTTGATTACCGAGTAGACTAACTTAAGCTGATGACATTGATATCGTATATCAACTCATCCGAGCATGGCCATGCATTTTCTAAGTCTCACTCTATCAAGGGGCCCGAAGATATCACTCCCGTTACATAGGAGGGACAAATCCCATCTTGATCATACAAATCCCTCCGCATGATATGTGACATACCCAATGACCTCCTTCAAGTTCACTCAGTTACGAGCAACAAAGGAAAGTATCAAAGTATGTGACTCACATGTAGGGAACCTTGATGATCTTAGGTCGAAGGACTACATATACCATGATCACTATGAGAATCACTTATGACACTCATATAATGATCCATGAAGTGTTCCCATGGTGGGTCGGTCCAGTACACAAGTTCTCCAACTTGTACCCATATGTAGACTACATATCTCATATTAGTCTCCACATATGGTAGCCATTATGTATTATTGCAACCCGCTCCACAATAATACTAGACTAGGGACGTTTAAGAATATCGTTATTTTAGGGTTACAATTATGTTTATTACGTTACTCAGAAACAAAACAACAAACATAATTGCTGGATTAATGCCTCAATAGAATATCATGACTCAATGTGAAAAAATACAATCATCTCATGATTGGCCTTTCGGGCACAACACTAACAATCTCATATTTAGCTGTCATGTGTAAGAATTTCATTTGCATGAACTCGGTTCTACACATACTTTTTTCACCCTTTTTAATCAAGTTCCTTATGTTTCTCATGACATTTTCTTTGTATTTCTTTTATTTTCTTGGCCTAGGCCAAGCACTAAGGGATCAACCTTATAATGGGCAACGGTACAAAGCTGGCGACTTGTCACCAATCTGTGAAACTGCAGAATTTTCCTAGATTTTGCTGTCATGAACTTTGGATACTTACTAAATACATCAAACATGGCTTGGTTAGCCTCCAAACTTCACATATAGGTAATAGATGTTGCATATATAACAACCACCTATCACAAGCCAATCTAGGATGCATTATAACAACATCCCAATCATCATAAACCTCACAGTCCACCATAATTCAAGCTTGCCCACTAACTAATGCTATTACTGGAACTACTTGAATTCTTCATGTAAACTCATTCCAATAGCATTAATTGAACTAAAAAATACAACTCCTTTGGCTCAACTCCAAGTAACAAGCAGGAATCAAGCACTCTTCCAATCCATTAAGCTCACCAAAGCACCACCTAAGTTCCAAGCAAAACATAGGCACCTAACATCAAATTCTTGCTTTCTAACCAAAATCTAAGCTCCTAACTAACCAATAAACAAGAAATCAATCAACAACACATTGGTTACCTCGTACTAAAAATAAGGGATGGGAGAAAACATGCTTCCAAGCTCCAAAACCATGGTTTTATGCTTGAAATGAGCTCCCAATGGCCTATATACTTATGGTGGCTTATCTTTTCACAAAGAAACTTTGATTTCAAGCTTAATTGGGTGGAAAAATGAGGGTGGAGAGGGTGAGCTTGGGTTTATCATAGCCACCCCTCCACTTTACCCTCTTATATCCTTATTATCAATCTAAGCCTTCAAAGTATTACACATGATACACTTAAGTCCCCATCTTTTGGTAACCTTAGCTGTTCTTAATTAATCCTTGTATATTTCATCAAGTTTGGGTTAAAGTTAAAAGTTAGGTTATAAAAACTTCAGTTTTAACCACTTGGGACTTAGCCCAGCTATTTATGTTGCAAAATTACCATTTTGCCCCTGAACCTCATTTAACATCGTAACCTTCTTGGAACTTAGTGAACTTTGCTAAAGTTTCCTATTCTTGCTATGTAAACTTGAATTAAGGTTCCAAACTTAATTTAGAGTACTTTACCTTCCTTGGGCATGCTTCCTACTAGTAGCGCCATAACAAATACAATGTTGCTCTTGAAGACTATGGCATTGCCTTTCCATACCTTCAGCACATAGTACTTCTAATGGACAATAGACTACTTCAAGCTGTCCTGATAAGTCTAGCGATTATGAATTCTCCATACTAAACTTTATTCTGAGTTCTCTAGTGTAAGATAGCTCAACAAGTTTTTTTTTAGAAGTTTCTCGACTACCCTTATACTAATAGGATCTTATTGAAAGCTCAACACTAACAAACCTCCTTCATTCACCTCCTCTATGTCAGAAGCCACTAGTGTAAGCTAACCTAACAAGTTAAACTTGTCCATTAACACTCAAAATAGGAAAAATTCCACCCTAGGTTCAATACCCAATGCTAGATACCAAATCCCTTAGTGTAGGCTAGCTTAACAAGTATGTAACTTGTCCACTTACTCTTACATAGTCAATTCCTTGATCAAGGTATGGTACTTGACAACTCCTAACCTTCTAGACTAAGTGTGCCACTTGTTAATGTTGTGCCTAAAAGACAATCATGAGATGATTGTATTTTTTGCACATTGAGCCATGATATTTTATTAAGGCATTAATCCAGCAACTATGTTTGTTGTTTTGTTTTTGTGTAACGTAATAAACATAATTCTAACGTAGAATAATGATAATCTCAAATGTCCCTGGTCTAGTATTATTGTGGAGTGGGTTACAACAATACAAAATGACTAGCATATGTTGAGACTAATATGAGAGATGTACCTATATATGGGTATAAGTTGGGGAACTTGTGTACTGGACCGACCCATCATGAGAATACTACATGGATCGTTATATGAGTGTCATAAGTGATTCTTATAGTGATCATGGTACATTTAGTCATTTGATCTAAGATCATCAAGGTTCCCTACATGTGTCACATACTTTGATACTTCCCTTTGTTGCTTATAACTGAGTGAACTTGAAGGAGATCATTAGGTATGTCACATTTCATGTGGAGGGATTTGTATGATCAAGATGAGATTTGTCCCTCCTATGTAACGGAAGTGATAACTTTGGGCCCATTGATAGAATGGAACCTAGAAAATGCATGGCTATACTCAGATGAGTTAATATATGATATCAATGCCATTAATTTAAGTTAGCCAACTCGGTAATCAAGAAACCAAATATTGGGCTATACGAGAGTGACACATTCCATGTGTCGTGCCTAGTCTTGATATCTTGGACAAATTGACAATGGCATATATCGGTAATGATCATAAAGTTTTAGTCGAATCACTGACAATCTTGTCACTTGGGTAGCAATGATGTGTTGCTAGACATTGTTTATTCCTTATGATCATAAATGTGATTTATGATCATTCCCATCGTGATAAGAGCCTATTGGGCCACACACATAGAACTATTTGGACTATTAGAGTGCATGGGCTAATTATTTGGGTGATGGTTTTATAATAATTTTGTATTAATAATGGGCCCAAGTGTTGAGCCAATATTAAGCTCAAAATTAAAGCCTAATTGGATTAGGTATTTGAAACCAAGTAGGCCTGGAAGTTGAGTCTCACTATAAATACAAATTTCTGTGAGAAATTTGTAACTTTTGCCCTAGCCTCCCAAAAGGACAATCATACACTTCTCTTGCAATTCCTTGCAGGACGCAAGCTAGCACTGCGAGTACAAGGGAAATGCATCTGTCGTGATGTGGTGGAAGTATGGTGATCCTGAGATGCTCATGTGGATACCATAGAGAGCTTGAACATGTCAACTGTTTAGGTTCTTGTGATTCAACTGTACAGTTGGGTGAGAGATCTCAAACAAAATTAGGTATGAAAATTTTTGAACACCCGATTTTCCCCATTTCACATGGATCTTGGAGGGCGGTTAAATTTTGCTGTGCTTCTTTGGCTCCTGAAACCTTACGCCATTAGTGTTCTATAGCCTTAGCATATATTCCACTAGCACCCTTAAGACATACTCCGTTTCAAGCTCCACTATACTCTAGGGCTATTTCAAATGAGTGACCTCCTGAGAGTTGCAAGTCCTGGCCCACCTTAGAGTACGAGCCTTCAAATGCTTACCTGGCCATATGCATTAGGTATAGCGGTGCATTGGGTAGGATACCAATACACCACTCGAGAATCATCATTCTACTCAATTCACTACTTTATAGCCTCTTACACCCGCATGCCCATAAGATAAAATCTGTTTAGCATGAGTATCGACACCTCCAAGCAACAAGTAGCCTTTTAGGTCTTATTTGTACCCCTTTGATTTAGATGACCTAACACTCACTGATTCAGCTACCAATAGGCTACCCAAGTCAAAGGTGTTGACACTTCAGCTGCTGCATTTGGAGTATTCTAAGTGCCCGAAGCCTACACACTCTATCTCTTCACTTTCTTGTACTCCGAGCACAATACCCTGCACACGCTAGATTAGCTCCTTGGGTTGGTAGTTGATTAGACACCTCATCCCATTCACTAGGCTCTAACGTGCCTCGCATTCTTACTCAGCTTCTTGATCACTTAACTATCATTACAATGAACCAACTCCACCGTCAATATTCAACTACCATACCATGGCTACATTGTGTCATCCATGTGTCGAAGTGATAAATTTGCTTAGCACATCCGCTAGCCCTTAACCAATCTCACAACTCATGAGCCTTTCATTTTAAAGGCACAAGAGTCGCATGAAATTCTCTAACTCCGGGCTTTAAATAACTACCAATATCCTAATTGCATTAGGTTCAAACTGTTAACTTTTCTCTACTCTAGTAATCACAACAACTACTGGAGCAATAAAATAGATGCTTGAGTACAATTGTACCTTATGGCTACTTGTAAGTCACCTCTTAACTAGACATAATGAACTCTTTCTTTCTTTCATGCACAGACCGGCCAGCGGAACCACTGTGTGCGAAGCGCCGCATAAATAAAAACTGGTTAATCAACATGAGTTAATTGGCATGCATTTTTGTTGAATGAGATTTGACATGTTATGCTATTGGTGGTTGTTGCATGGTGCGTGGTTATAGCCCTTGATTGGTTGTACTTGTAAATATGACCTGCGAGTCATGCCTTTTCTTGTTACTCTCATTGTACATTCTCTTCTCACCTTACTCCCCTAAAATGTAACTTGAGGTTTCTATTATTTATGTAATGGTACATTATGGGATTGTCCAAGGTGGTATGTCCAAGGAGGTGACAACAAAAGGGAAACCAAGAAAAGAGGAAAAGGACATTGTGAAGATCCCTTTCTTTTTGTAGGCTTTTATGATATTCTCATTGGCTTGAGAATATTGCATAGTTTGGGCTATAACCATGTCACATTTACTTTCTTGTTAGCATGAGATACATGTTTTATATTTGTATGTGATGCATGTATAAGACAACTGGAAATAACAAATTGGTGAGATCAAAAGAGAAATGCCTCAAACAAATATTAAGTCATTAAATGTGATGCCTTCCAAATGTTGGCACTCATCATGACTTTGATCAACATTGGGTGGGTTTGCCGAAACAAAGCACCCACATTCATCTTGGTAAGGTGTGATGGGATAATAATGACATCCAAATTGCTAACTTTGGGTCTGATTAACTAAGTCATCCTAATAGGATTGGGGACTTAGAGGCATAGAGTTGGGCTTAAGTTCATGAAATGAGCTTGGACAAGTGTTGTTCACCCAACTATCCCAGAGTTGTATGAGATGCAATTGGCAAGGAGTTGCCTACCTAAATAGCTATAACTTGAGAGAAAAGCCAAAGCTGACTTAGATTGTGGTGAAATATGGATCTTGGCCCACTAGAATATCCTCTTCCTTTACTCTTAACTAAAAGTATCCACATGTTGAATCTATCTTGGAGAAGATCTTAGCTCCCTTGACTTGATCAAATAGATCCTCAATCCAGGGAAGTGGATACTTGTTCTTGATAGTCACTGCATTAAGCTTCCTATAGTCAATGCATAGTCTCCATGATCCATCCTTTGTTATGGACCTCCTAGTAGCAGGCACTCCTGAGTAAGGTAAACTATTCTAAATTAAGTTGCAACCTAGTTTCAAGTTTACATAGCAAGAATAGAAAAGTTTAGCAAAATGCACTAAGTTCCGAAGAGTTAAGGCACTAAATGAGGTTTAGGGGTAAAATGGTAATTTTGCATCCTAAATAGCTGAGTGTGGTCCCGAGTCGCTAAAATGAATTTTTATAACTTAACTTTCAACATTAACCCAAACTTGAAGAAATAAACAAGAATTAATCAAGAATAACTAAGTTACCAAAAGATGGGGGTTTAATTGTATTAAGCTGAATACTTTGGTGGCTTGGAGGCTAGGTGAGGGTTTAAGAAGGGGAAAGTGAGGCTATGGCTGCCATAATCTCATTTCCAACCTTCTCACTCTCATTTTGCTCTCAATTCAACCTTGAAATCAAGATTTCTTGGTGTCAAGAAGAGCTATGAAAGAGTATATAAGCTAGGAGGAGCTCATTTCAAGTATTAAACCATGGTTTGGAGCTTGGAAGTGTATTTTCTGATATCCCCTTTTTGTAGAACGAGGTAACCAAAGTGTTCTTGACTCAATTCATGTTATTTGGTTAGTTTGGAGCTTGGGTTTTGGTGAGGAAGCAAGGTTTTGATGATTGGTGTCTATATTTTTGTTTGGAACTTAGGTGACACTTTTTTGAGCTTAGTAGATTGGAAAGGAGGTTGATTCTTGCTTGTTATTTGAAGTTGAGGTAAAGGAGTTATGACTTGAAGACCCATTAATGCTACTGACATGAGTTTGCTTGAAGAATTTGAGTGATTGTAGAAATAGCATTAGTTAGAGGATTTGGTTGAATTGTGGTGGACTATGAGGTTTGAGAGGATTCGGATGATGTTACAAGACATCATAGATTGGCTTGTGATAGTTGGTTATGTTCTATGCAACATGGTTTATGTGTGTGTGAAATTTGGAGGCTTTCCAAGCATGTTTACTATGGTTGCTAAGTGTCCAAAGTTCGTAGCAGTAAAATGCGTGCCAATTCTGCAGATTCACAGATTGGCGACGCATCGCCAATTTCGTGCACCAGTTCACGACGCATCACCAATTGCACAAATGTGGTCCAAACGTTACCAATTATGGTGACGCGTCAGCAACAGTTGGTGACACGTGGCCACAGGCAAGATGGCAGAATTTCTCACATTTTGCTATGGTGATCGAGGTGAGACCTAAGGGAGTTCTTAGGGTGCCATGGGGCCTAAGTATGCCAAGGGTACTTCGAGACTTCCAAAAGTCCCTTAAGACTTAAGCGTTTCCTTAAGGTTTGAAAGATTTTATGGTTGGTTGAGCCATAAGCAAGGAAACTAGTTGCAAATGAGCATAACTAAGTACCATTAGCTTGGGTGAAAGGTTTAGAACCCTTGGCAACCTAGCCATGCCATAGCCACGGGGTTGCAAGGTGAAACCTTAATGCACCTAGTCTACAAGGTCTAAATCACCTAGTCTACAATAGTCCCACCATAATTCCCCTACATAATATAATAAAGGAGAGGTTCAACTGGTGATTTATCACTCGTTAGGCTAGCAAGCGCATTGCTAGTAGGTAAGGCAATACCTTGTAGTTTAAGGACAAGGATTAGGAGATGTCTCAAGGGACCTAAATATATGCATAGATTAGACCCTCAGGCTATATGAGCTCACAACAAGTTGCATATGTTATCATATGTGGTGTCCTTAGTAATTTTCTTGTAGGTACACTGAAGACCCCTTACTGAGAATGTTATGTTCTCACTCCCTACTTATGTTGTGCAGATTCAGAAGTTGTTGGGCCAGGTAACTGTTAAGGCTTATTATGATAGTGGATTTTTGTGCACAGGTATTGCACTTGAGAATCCTTATGATTCAAGTCTACATAAGTATGCTTGGGTAGTTTGTTGGTCAAGTAACAGTACTAACTAGAGCGTTCCTTTGGCTACAGAGCCTAGTGGCACTTGGACAAAGGGATTTTGAGACTCACCACTAGGATTCACATCCAATCTGGGAGTTAGTTAAAGAAGATCTCAGTTGAGGCTTGTATATATATAGTACTCTAGTTGTCTCCATAGTCTATGTTATGAAGAGTCCTAGACTCTAGGGTTCATCTTGGGTGAGGGCATTAGTCTATTTTATGTATGAATGCTCCCACGAGTTGTTATGTGTAGTAAATTCACATAAATGTTGATTTTGTATGCTTTGGCTATTTGTACTTATTTTCTATAGAAATTACTTGGCCAAGTTAATGCTTTATGTTTTTATTAATCCAAGTCAAAGCATGAAGAGCATGCATCTTGCATATTCTAGGACAATCAACTAGTATCATGGAATTTTAATCTGCACACAGATACAACTAGCCAATTGCAACCACCGTGAGACCAGCTCTCACAGGGCTTCCTGGGTAGGGGCCAGGGACAGCCGTGTCATCCTTCTTTTTCGCAAAGAGCACTGGAACTCCCCACAGTAAAACACTTGGCCTTTTGAACCCCTTTTCAAGAAGTACATCAGGTTGTTTCTTGAGCTCATTCATCTCTGTGATAGGCATTCTGTAAGATGAATGGATATTGGACTATTGCAGTTTGATATCAAACTCAATCTCCTTTGGTGGAGGAATACCTAACAGATCTTAAGGAAAGACTAGTTAAAAGTCTTTCACTATAGGTATTCTATCCACTTCTTCATCACAATCCAAGCCGTTAAATGCATAATAGAAATCATGCTCGAAAATCATAGGTATTTCATTTAATACCTTTAGTTCCCTGCCAAGCATTTCATACACTAATTCCTTAGAATTCACTAATGCATGCACTTCACCATCAAGCAATGTGATTTCCCCCTTAGCACAATCAATTCTTATGTTATGCATAGCAAGCCAATTCATACCTAGTACTATATCATACTTAGGAATATCTAACACTAGCAAATTAGTCATAACCTTAGTCTTTCCTAATACTAGCTCATAATCCTTAGCTAGATCATTAGTGAAAAGACATTGACTAGGTTATTGTTACCACCTCACAAAATGGGAGAATTACAAGTGTGTCATAATGGCTAAAAACCATTATATTGTGTAATTCTCACCATAGTGATTGAAGTGTGGGGGGTAAAAGGCATGATCAACACCTCCTTAAAAGTGTTCCAAGTTAGTAACTTGGCCCCCAAGAAAATCCTTAAGGATTGCTTGTTTGTCAAGCAACCTATGGACTTTTTTGTAAGATTTTGGAAATTCGGGTACTCAATTGTAAAAATCTCAAGAAAGAGATTTGGAGAGTTATGAGAAGGATATGAATTGCATGAAAGTGCTATTGGAGGACCAAATTGCTCATGGAAGATAACTAAAGACAAAGAAAACACAAAAAGGCATAGAGGACCTAAGTGTCCTAATGTAAGCCTTATGATGTGTATGTTTTTTACTTAAGTCAAATTGAGCAATTTGGAGTTTTCCCACCATGGGGGAGGCAGCCAAGGCTTGATATTTAGTCAACAATGGTGGGCACATGTGTACCAATGAGTTTAAGACAAAGAGACCATAATTAATGAGAAGGAAAATGACATAAAGCAAGGTTAAGCTTGTTAAGTGTCTTTTGTGCCCTTAAGCTCATTTAAGGCCATTTAAGTGGCCAAATCACTTATCCCACTCAAGGGATGGCTGGCCAAAGCATGGCAAGAAATTCAAATGTGGGCCAAGAAATTAAGACTAAGAAACCATGGTCTTGTAGCAAGGAAAATGACATAAAGCTTAATTAAGGCTATTAAGTGTGTTTTGTGCACTAAAGTCTTTATAAGTGGTTATCTTTGTCTTTATCTCCCACATTTGGTCTCTTCCAGCAGAAAAAACGCAGCATCTCCACCCCCACACTTCTTCCATAGCCACCATACCTCCAAGATTAAAATTGAAGGCAAAAGAAAGCAAGAAAGGGCAATTGGAAGCTATGTGGTGCTAAGACTTGGGTGCACCTAGGATCAAGCTCCAATTTCAGCATACACTCAAGGTAAGGGTTCTCTTGCTCTCATGGACTGTTTTCTGCAATTTTAAAACATCCATGGAGCTAGGGCTAAGCTTGGAAGAGAGCCATGAGCTTGATGGACCAAGCTTAGTGAGGGGAGTGCACTTATTGAGGGTTTTGTGACGTAGTGTGAAGTGCACGAAGATGGCAGTGAAATAAGAGTTTTTTAAAGTTTATTGGATTGTTTACTATATTTCCAAACATCCATGAAGCTAAGACCATGCCTGGAAGAGAGTAAAAAGCTCTAGGAACCAAGTATGGGTTAAGAGAAAAGAAGCATGGCAAGGTTTCGGCCTTAGTGTTACCATGCTAAAGATGGCAGCAAGAAAGAAGGGCTTCTACGGCCCAAAGTTAGTACTAACTACTGTTAAAATCCTCCTAAGGCCAAGCATTAGCTTGAGGAGGGCTTCCATAGTGATTTATTTAAGTTTATTGCATGTTTTACGGACTAACCTATGGTTATTGTTGTTGCTGCATTTCATGTGTTTGTTTGTTGTGAATGGCTGCTGCATTTGGTTGCTATATCTTGTATATATGCATTGTGGTTTTTGTGTTTTAGTGTCTTTGGATGCAGGTTTTAATGAGGATCACATTACCTTAAGAAACCAAGTGTTACCCTTACTAAGTTTCTCAATGAAACTTACTCCCCTCAATTCTGTCATTTCAGGTCCAGCTGAAAGATCACCTTCAAACTAACCTTTGTGGTTTGAGTTTTGATCTGAAATTTCAGGTACATGAACTTCCATATGTCTAGTTATGATCTGGAAATTTTGGTGATTTTAGGAGCACATTTGGTATTTTTAATGGTGGTACTTACTGTGTTGTGCAGCAGCTGTCCAGCATCCTGTTTTTGGAGTCCATTGTGTCTCAGGCACTCCTGTAACCTAGGGTGCGTATTTAGCTGAGTTAAGACCATATTTTAGTGCATGTATGCATGTACATGTAGTGTATGTAAAATGAGACAAGTATGTGAACATTTGAGTAATGTTTTGGCTATGTAAGTGATGTGGTGCAAAGCTGCCTAAGTGTGAATGATGGGCTGCTTACTTGTAAATTCTGTTTTGGCCACATAAAGTTGTTAAAAGAAAGGGAATGTAATTCCTATGTGTAATGGACATATATGGGATAGCCTTGGAGGGCTTTCCCCTTGTGAATGAAGTGTTTGCATGGTTTGGAAAAATTGTATGGGCAAAATGGTCCAAAAGTTGCCAGAATTTTGACTCTGGACCTAAAGTTTAATATCTCCCTGTGTAGAATGAATCTTGGTATGAAATTTTGACCACACCTAGAGAACATCTAGAGGTTTAACTGGGATTTGGAATTTCTGGATTTAGAGCCCTGTAGCCAAAGATATGACGTTGCAAAATTGGCTGAGTTACTGTTCATTTGGTCAGAATTTTGTAACCAACTTCAAAAATCCATAACTTGGTCCATAGGTGGGCTATTGATGTAAAACAAAATTCCTTGGTTTGCTCTAAGTCTCTACTTCATAATGGAGCAAATAAAATGGGGGGGTATGAGGCTAGAATGATACAGTTTATTAGTGGAAGTTACAGGTGCAGTAGCTGGTCACTAGAACTTAACAAGATTGCCTAATGTGTGGAAGCCAAAACTAAGACTTGTGCTAGTGTTTTCCTTCTTAGCTGCCATGGTGTGCATGAAATGTGAATATGTGTGTGATGGTTGGACCAATATGCATGTATTTACATAGTGCCCAAGAGGGCCACTTGGGTATGCACACTAAGGGTAGTGTTCTGATGGCCTACAGAACATTACCAATCCTGGGAGTCTAAATGCACAGTTTTGGCACCATAACTGGACTACCCCGGAGTGGGTAACAGAAGTTGGTATCAAAGCATGGTTTATACATGTACATAGCATATAGTTGCATTGCATGCATCTACATATATGAACTCAGTTTGGTCAGCTGCTAGTGTCAAGTACCATTGAAATACCTATGATCTCTATATGTGCTCTATGATGGATCATCAATGTTGGAAATAAACATGGTTGCCACATGGAGAGGGGAACCACCCCGAAGGCCTCCTACTGATTCTGGGCAACAAAGAAATGAACAGAATAGAGGGAATCAAGGGCAACAGGGGGCACCAAACCCTAAAGTGCTTCAGGTTTGGTTAGAGCTTCAGAGAAACTTAGCTCTAATCAATGAGAACTTAGTAAGGCTTATTCAAGCACAACAGCAAGGAGTCCAAGTAGCTCTAGCAGAACCAAAACGGGATGCATAGCAACAACCAGAAGAGGATACTAGGAACACATTTGAATATGTTCCTTCTGGAAGCTTAAAAGATACAAATGATGAAACTGTTGAGGAGGAAGATGAAGATAGGAGAAATCCAGGAGGAAGAAGACTAAGGTCTAAGATTGGTCAAGTGTCCAAGACCAATCCCTCAGTCTATGACCATTCCTGCACTAGGAATGAGATTGAAGAAGGCCGTGAGAGAAGATCCAGGAAAAGGCAGAGAGATCATAGAGAGCATCACCATATAGAGGACTCTCACATATCCAGGAGACATAGATCATAGGATCTAGAGGGCCTAGATAAGGTCAGACTGTTGGAGAAGTTCCAAGGCCTAAGACCTCCACAGTTTGATGGAAGAGCTGGGCCAGAGAAAGCTGAGGAGTGGTTAATCTTCATTGAAAAAATGTTTGAGAGGATGCCACACAGCTCCACCAAGAAAGTGTCACTAGCTACCTATAATCTAGTAGGTAGTGCAGAGATGTGGTGGAGAAACACCGAAGATAGGTATGCTTTCCAGAAGGGCAGAAGGCCAGGAAGAGATATTGAGATGAGCTCGCTAGAGTTCACACAACTTTTCTAGGAGCAGTACATCAGTGATGCTATCAAGGATATGATGCAAGCTGAATTTGATGCTCTAAGGCAGGACAACCTCAGTGTGCTAGAGTATGAGCACAAATTCAATCAGTTGGTGAGGTATGCTCCTCAGTATTATGGACTGGAGGAGTTGAAGGCCAAAAGATTTGTCGGAGGCCTAAAGTCAGACGTTAGAAAGGCTGTTAGACCTTTTGGAGCAATTACATACTGTGACGCAGTGCAGAAAGCTCTATTAGTAGAGCAAGAGGAGTATGAGACTAAGTACTTTCCCAATGGACCAGGGGAAAGTAGTCAGGCAGGAGGCAAGCAGAAGAAGGCACCACATGGCAAAGGAATTGCTAAGAATTCTCATCTTGGTGGTGAGGGCAAGGTTAAAGGGAAGTTCCCTGGCCTAAGGTGCCCTAAATGCAAGAAGTTTCATGGGAAGCAAACTTGCTATTTTGACACCCAAGCGTGTCTAAGATGTGGATCCATGGATCATTGGGTCAAAGACTGCCCGCAGGCTCAAAGAAGGCCAGAAGACCAAGGTCCAGTAAGACCTATTGGGGCAGGACCTAGAGGCAGAGCACCAAGGGAGGAATGACATAGGCCAGTTCCGCTTGTGCATCAGCCTTCGGTGTAGAGTGCTGGTAGGGTCTCCTAAATGGAGAGGCATCAGAGCATGGAGGAGCACTAAAAGGTAACATTTACCTTAATGGTATGCCTATTAGTGTTCTGTTTGATACTGGTGCATCTGTGTCTATAGTGGCCAGGAAATTTGTTAATGCCATGAAATTGCCTACTGAAATCATGCCTAGGATATCCTTAGTGAAAACAGCAGGTAGTCAATGTCTTTTCACTAATGACCTAGCTAAGGATTATGAGCTAGTAGTAGGAAAGACTAAGGCTATGACTAATCTGCAAGTGTTGGATATTCCTAAGTATGATTTAGTGCTGGGTATGAATTGGCTTGCTAAGCATAACATAAGAATTGATTGTGCTAAGATGGAAATCACATTGCCTGATGGTGAAGTGCATGCATTAGTGAATTCTAAGGAATTAGTGTATGAAATGCATGCATGGAACTAGAGGTACTAGATGAGATAGCTGTGATTTCTAAGCATGATTACTGTTATGCATTGAATGAATTGCACTGTGATGAAGAAGTGGACAGAATACCTGTAGTGAGAGACTTTCCACAAGTCTTTCCTAAAGACCTGCCAGGTATTCCTCCACAAAGGGAGATTGAATTTGAAATCAAGCTGCAACCAGAAGCTAGTCCAATATCCATACCTCCTTACAGAATGCCAATCACAGAGATGAATGAGCTCAAGAAACAACTTGATGAACTTCTTGAAAAAGGGTTCATAAGGCCAAGTGTTTCACCATGGGGAGCTCCTGTTCTCTTTGTGAAAAAGAATGATGGATCTTTGAGACTATGCAATGACTACAGGAAGCTCAATGTAGTGGCTATGAAGAGCAAGTATCCACTCCCTAGGATAGAGGATCTTTTTGATCAACTTAAGGGAGCTAAGATCTTCTCCAAGATAGATTTGAAATCTGGATACTTCCAGTTGAGAGTAAAGGAAGAGGACATTCCTAAGACTGCATTTAGGACCAGATATGGGCATTATGAGTACACAGTCATGCCATTTGGTTTGACTAATGCCCCAGCTGCTTTCATGGACCTGATGAACAGGGTGTTCGACCAGATCTGGACAAATTTGTGGTTGTGTTCATTGATGACATCCTAGTGTATTCCAAGGATGAAAATGAACATGAACATCATCTGAAGATTGTCCTAAAGACTCTATTGGAACATCAGCTTTATGCCAAGTTATCCAAGTGTGAATTCTGGATAAGGGAAGTGTCTTTCCTAGGACACATCATAGATGCACAAGGCCTTAAGGCAGACCCTGAAAAGGTCAAGGCAGTGCAAAAGTGGGAAAGACCAAAGACTGTGAAGGAAATCAGAAGTTTCCTAGGATTAGCTGGATACTACAGGAGATTTGTATCAGGCTTTTCCATGATTGCCTCAGTTCTTACTCATCTGACCAAGAAGGGTCAAAGGTTTGAGTGGACTGAGAAATGTGAAAAGATATCAGGAAAGGAAAAGGTTCCTTGTATTAATCCTATGCCTATAAGCAAGGATTACTGTACTTCAAGGACCGAATCTATGTGCCTAAAAGACCAAGTTAGCTGCAAGATACATAGGTCCTTATAAGATCTTGGATAGAGTTGGCAAGGTAGCATACAGGTTAGCTTTACCGCCAAGCATGTCAAGTGTTCATAATGTTTTTCACATCAGTATGCTTAAGAAGTGTCTATTAGACACAAAGCATGCTACTGTAGTGGAAGACATACAGTTGGAACCTAACTTGACATATGAAGAGAAACCTATAGCTATCTTAGCCAAGGATACCAGAAGGTTAAAAAACAAACATATTCCCATGGTTAAAGTTCAGTGGTCACACCACTCTGAAAGAGAAGCAACCTGGGAAACTGAAAAAGACCTTATGGAAAGGTATCCTGAAGAATACCCGAAGCTTAAGGCTATTTTGGAGGACCAAAATTTTTAAGGGGGGGAGGATTGTTACCACCTCACAAAATGGGAGAATTACAAGTGTGTCATAATGGCTAAAAACCATTATATTGTGTAATTCTCACCATAGTGATTGAAGTGTGGGGGGTAAAAGGCATGATCAACACCTCCTTAAAAGTGTTCCAAGTTAGTAACTTGGCCCCCAAGAAAATCCTTAAGGATTGCTTGTTTGTCAAGCAACCTATGGACTTTTTTGTAAGATTTTGGAAACTCGGGTACTCAATTGTAAAACTCTCAAGAAAGAGATTTGGAGAGTTATGAGAAGGATATGAATGGTATGAAAGTGCTATTGGAGGACCAAATTGCTCATGGAAGACAACTAAAGACAAAGAAAACACAAAAAGGCATAGAGGACCTAAGTGTCCTAATGTAAGCCTTATGATGTGTATGTTTTTTACTTAAGTCAAATGGAGCAATTTGGAGTTTTCCCACCATGGGGGAGGCAGCCAAGGCTTGATAATTAGTCAACAATGGTGGGCACATGTGTACCAATGAGTTTAAGACAAAGAGACCATAATTAATGAGAAGGAAAATGACATAAAGCAAGGTTAAGCTTGTTAAGTGTCTTTTGTGCCCTTAAGCTCATTTAAGGCCATTTAAGTGGCCAAATCACTTATCCCACTCAAGGGATGGCTGGCCAAAGCATGGCAAGAAAGTCAAATGTGGGCCAAGAAATTAAGACTAAGAAACCATGGTCTTGTAGCAAGGAAAATGACATAAAGCTTAATTAAGGCTATTAAGTGTGTTTTGTGCACTAAAGTCTTTATAAGTGGTTATCTTTGTCTTTATCTCCCACATTTGGTCTCTTCCAGCAGAAAAAAATGCAGCATCTCCACCCCCACACTTCTTCCATAGCCACCATACCTCCAAGATTAAAATTGAAGGCAAAAGAAAGCAAGAAAGGGCAATTGGAAGCTATGTGGTGCTAAGACTTGGGTGCACCTAGGATCAAGCTCCAATTTCAGCATACACTCAAGGTAAGGGTTCTCTTGCTCTCATGGACTTTGGCTTTTCATGAGCTTGATGAACCAATTTTCAAACATCCATGGAGCTAGGGCTAAGCTTGGAAGAGAGCCATGAGCTTGATGAACCAAGCTTAGTGAGGGGAGTGCACTTATTGAAGGTTTTGTGACCTAGTGTGAAGTGCACGAAGATGGCAGTGAAATAAGAGTTTTCTAAAGTTTCCTGGATTGTTTACTATATTTCCAAACATCCATGAAGCTAAGACCATGCTTGGAAGAGAGCAAAAAGCTCTAGGAACCAAGTATGGGTTAAGAGGAAAGAAGCATGGCAAGGTTTCGGCCTTAGTGTTACCATGCTAAAGATGGCAGCAAGAAAGAAGGGTTTCTAGAGCCCAAAGTTAGTACTAACTACTGTTAAAATCCTCCTAAGGCCAAGCATTAGCTTGAGGAGGGCTGCCATAGTGATTTATTTAAGTTTATTGCATGTTTTACGGACTAACCTATGGTTATTGTTGTTGCTGCATTTCATGTGTTTGTTTGTTGTGAATGGCTGCTGCATTTGGTTGCTATATCTTGTATATATGCATTGTGGTTTTTGTGTTTTAGTGTCTTTGGATGCAGGTTTTAATGAGGATCACATTACCTTAAGAAACCAAGTGTTACCCTTACTAAGTTTCTCAATGAAACTTACTCCCCTCAATTCTGTCATTTCAGGTCCAGCAGAATGATCACATTCAAACTGACATTTTTGGTTTGAGTTTTAATCTGAAATTTCAGGTACATGAACTTCCATGTGTCTAGTTATGATCTGGAAATTTTGGTGATTTTAGGAGCACATTTGGTATTTTTAATGGTGGTACTTATTGTGTTGTGCAGCAGCTGTCCAGCATCCTGTTTTGGAGTCCATTGTGTCTCAGGCACTCCTGTAACCTAGGGTGCATATTTAGCTGAGTTAAGACCATATTGTAGTGCATGTATGCATGTACATGTAGTGTATGTAAAATGAGACAAGTATGAGAACATTTGAGTAATGTTTTGGCTATGTAAGTGATGTGGTGCAAAGCTGCCTAAGTGTGAATGATGGGCTGCTTACTTGTAAATTCTGTTTTGACCACATAAAGTTGTTAAAAGAAAGGGAATGTAATTCCTATGTGTAATGGACATATATGGGATAGCCTTGGAGGGCTTTCCCCTTGTGAATGAAGTATTTGCATGGTTTGGAAAAATTGTATGGGCAAAATGGTCCAAAAGTTGCCAGAATTTTGACCATGTACCTAAAGTCTAATATCTCCCTGTGTAGAATGAATATTGGTATGAAATTTTGACCACCCCTAGAGAACATCTAGAGGTTGAGCTGGAGTTTTGAATTTATGGATTTAAATCCTTGTAGCCAAAGATATGACGTTGAAAAATTGGCTGAGTTACTGTTTATTTGGTCAGAATTTTGTAACCAACTTCAAAAATCCATAACTTGGTCCATAGGTGGGCTATTGATGTAAAAAAAATTCCTTGGTTTTCTATAAGTCTATACTTAATAATGGAACATAGAAAATAGGGGGCTATGTGGCTAGAATGATACAGTTTATTAGTGGAAGTTACAGGCACACTGGCTGGTCAGTAGAACTTAACAAGATTGCCTAATGTGTGGAAGCCAAAACTAAGACTTGTGCTATTGTTTTCCTTCTTAGCTGCCATGGTGTGCCTGAAATGTGAATATGTGTGTGATGGTTGGACCAATATGCATGTATTTACATAGTGCCCAAGAGGGTCACTTGGGTATGGACACTAATGGTAGTGTTCTGATGGCCTACAGAACATTACCAATCTTGGGAGTCTAAATGCACAGTTTTGGCAACGTAACTGGACTATCCTGGAGTGGGTAACAGTTACCCACTCCAAGGTAGTCCAATTATGGTGCTGAAATTGTGCATTTAGACTCCTAGGATTAGTAATGTTTTGTACGCTATCAAAACACTACCCTTAGTGTGCATACCCAAGTAGCCCTCTTAGGCACTATGTAAACACATGCATATTGCTCCAAAAATCACACACATATTCACATTTCATGCCCACTATGGCAGAAAAGATAGAAAACACTAGCACAAGTCTTAAGCTTGGCTACCACACATTAGGCAATCTTGTTAAGTTCTAGTGACTAGTCACTGCACCTATAACTTCCACTAATAAACTGTATCATTCTAGCCATGTACCCTCATGTTTTGTTCACCCCAATATCAAATAGAGACATAGAGCAAGCACAGGAATTTTGTTTTACATCAATAGCCTACCTATGGACATAGTTATGGACTTTTGAAGTTGATTACAAAATTCTGACCAAATGAATAGTAACTTAGCCAAATTTGCAACATCATATCTTTGGTTACAGTGATCCAAATTCAGAAATTCAAGTTTCAAGTTGAATCTCTAAGTGTTATCTGGGTGTGGCCAAAATTTCATACCAAGATTCCCTCAACACAGGGAGATATAGAACTTAAAGTGTAGGGTTGAAATTCTGGTTACTTTATGACCATTTTACCCATACAAAATTTCGTAAGTGTGCAAACACTTCATTCGCAGGGGGAAAGCCCTCCAAAGCTACCCCATATATGTTCATTACACATAGGAGTTACATGTTCTTGCATCTAGCAACTTTATGTAGCCAAAACAGAATTTACAAGTAAACAGCCTATCAATCACACGTAGGCAGCTTTGCACCACATCACATACATAGCCTAAACATTACTCAAATGTTCACATACTTGTCTCATTTTGAATCCACTACATGCACATGCATACATGTACTACATAATGGTCTTAAATCAGCTAAATACGAACCCTAAGTTACTGGAGTGCCTGAGACACAATGGACTCTAGAATAGGATGCTGGACAGTTGCTGCATAACACAATAAGTACCCCCATTAAAAATACCAAATGTGCTCCTAAAATCACCAAACTTTCCAGATCATAACTAGACATATGGGAGCTCATGTACCTGAAATTCTAGATCAAAACTCAAACCACATCCTTCTACTGGACCTGAAATGGAAGAATTGAGGGAGTAAGTTTCATTGAGAAACTTAGTAAAGGTAGCACTTGGATTTAGTAGGCAATGTAACCATCATTAAAACCTGCATCCAAGGACACTCAAACAAGAAAACCACAATGAATATATAAAATATATAGCAACCAAATGCAGCAGCCATTCACAACCAACAAACACATGAAATGTGGCAGCAACAATAAACCATAGGTTAGTCCATAAAACACATAATAAACATATTCAAATCACTATGGCAGCCCTCCTCAAGCTAATGCTTAGTCTTTAGAGGATTTTAACACTAGTTAGTACTAAATTTGGGCTCTACAAACCCTCACTTTACTGCCATCATTGTGCACTTCACACCAGGTCACAAAACCTTTAGAAAGTGCAGTCCCCTTAGTAAGCTTGGTCCATCAAGCTCATGGCTCTCTTGCAAGCTTCGCCCCAGCTCTATGGATGTATGAAAATTGAAAAAAACAGTCCATGAGAGCCAGAGAACCCTTACCTTGATGGGTATGCTGAAATTGGAGCTGGATCCTAGGTGCACTTAAGCAATAGCACCAAATAGCTTCCAATTATGCTTCATTGACTTCAATTGCATGTAGTTTTGAGTTTGAAGGTATGGTGGGTATGGAGAAAGTGTGGCTGTGTTCTTGGGATGGAGGAGGACAAAAATGTGAGAGAGATAAGTGATTTGGCCACTTAAATGTCCTTAAATGAGCTTAAGGGCACAAAACACACTTAAACAAGCTTAACCTTGCTTTATGTCATTTTCCTTCTCACTAATTACGGTTTCTTTGTCTTAAACTCAATGGTACACATGTGCCCAACATTTTTGACTAATTATCAAGTCTTGGCTGAGTCCTCCATGGTGTGATAACCCCACAATTCCACCCTTAGACTTAAGTGAAAAGCTTGAACACCTTAAGGTCTACACTAGGACATTTAGGTCCTTATTGCCTTTACTGTTTCCTTTGTCCAACTTGTCTTCCATGAGCAATTTGGTCCTCCAATAACACTTTCATGCCATTCACATTATTCCGATAACTCTCCACATCTCTTTCTTGACAGTTTTGCAATTGAGTACCCGAATTTCCAAAACCTTACAAAAATGTCCATAGGTTGCTTGACAAACTAGCAATCCTTTAGGCTTTTCTTGGGGGCCAAGCTACCAAATTAGAACACTTTTAAGGAGGCGTTAATCATGCCTTTGACCCCCCACACTTCAATCACTATGGTGAGAATTACACAATATAATGGTTTTTAGTCATTATGACACACTTGTAATTTTCCCATTTTGTGAGGTGGTAACAGCGGGGTAGTCCAATTATTGTGCCAAAATTGTGCATTTAGACTCCTAGGATTGGTAATCTTCTATAAACCATCAGAATGGTACCCTTAGTGTGCATACCCAAGTGGCCCTCTTGGGCACTATGTAAACACATGCATATTGGTCCAACCATCAAACACATATTCACATTTCATGCACACCATGGTACCAAAGAAAGAAAACAGTAGCGCAAGTCTTAATCTCGGCTACACACATTAGGCAATCTTGTTAAGTTCTAGTGATTAGCCACTGCACCTATAACTTCTACTAATAAACTGTATCATTCTAGCCATGTACCCTCTATTTTCCTTACTCTAGTATGAAGTAGAGACTTAGAGGAAACCAAGGAATTTTCTTTTACATCAATAGCCCACCTAAGGACCATATTATGGATTTTTTAAGTTGGTTACAAAATTCTAACCAAATGAATAGTAACTTAGCCAAATTTTGTAACATCATATCTTTGGCTACAGGGCTCCAAATCCAGAAATTCTAAATCCCAGTTCAACCTCTAGATGTCCTCTACGTGTGGTCAAAATTGCATGCAATTATTCCTTCTGCATAGGGAGATATAAAACCTTAAGTGTGGGGTTCAAATTATGGTCACTTTATGACCATTTTACCCATACAAAATTTCATAAGTGTGCAAACACTTCATTCGCAAGGAGAAAGCCCTCCAAAGCTACCCCATATATGTTCACTACACATAGGAGTTATATGCTCTTGCATCTAGCAACTTTATGTAGCCAAAACAGAATTTACAAGCAAGCAGCCTATCATTCGCACTTAGGCAGCTTTGCACCACATCACATACATAGCCAAAGCATTACTCAAATGTTTACATACTTGTCTCATTTTACATTCACTACATGTACATGCATACATGTACTAAATAATGGTCTTAACTTAGCTAAATAGGCACCCTAAGTTATAAGAGTGCCTAAGACACAATGGACTCTAGAACAGGATGCTAGACAGCTGCTGCATAACACAATAAGTACCCCCATTAAAAATACCAAATGTGCTCCTAAAATCACCAACATTTCCAGGTCTTAACTACACATATGGAAGTTCATGTACCTGAAATTTTAGATCAAAAGTCAAACCAAAAATGTTAGTTTGAATGAGATCTTTCTTTTGGACCTGAAATGGCAAAATTGGGGGGAGTAAGTTTCATTGAGAAACTTAATAAGGGTAGCACTTGGATTTAGTAGGCAATGTAACCATCATTAAAACATGAATCCAAATACACTAAAACACAAAAACCACAGTGCATATATACAAGATATAGCATCCAAATGCAACAGCCATTCATAAGTAACAAAGACATGTAATGTGGGAGCAACAATAAACCATAGGTTAGTCCAAAAAACACATAATAAACATATCCCAATCACTATGGCAGCCCTTCTCAAGCTAATGCATGGTATTTGGAGGACTTCAAAACTAGTTAGTACTAACCTTGTGATGCCCGGCAGCATCTTCATTGTACGACATGGTAGGCCTAAGAGGGACTTCTAGTATGGAGATGTTGGTGGAGCAGAATTTCAGTGTGAGATTGTCTGAAATGTTCAAAAGAATAGGGGTTAGAAGGTCCCCGGAATGTGTTTCCGGGGAAGGAGCCTCCGACGCCTAAATTAGTATTTGGCAAGTAAGGAGTAGTGATTGGAGAGTAAAGGGCAGAATTCTCTTAAAAGTTCAACATGTCCCCTTACCAAGGTCATTCCCCAAGTATTTATAGGAGGGCGTTGGGAGAAGTCCGTTTGACACAGCCCGCTCAGACCATGACACATGTTTGGCCGGATGCGGTCCGTACCTTCGGGGATGGGAATCTCCAGCTGGCCATAGGCCGTTCTAGCCAGGAGTCGGGGCCATGGGAGGCCTATGTGTTAGGGGCGTGTGTGAGGTTTCTGTGTTAAAGGCTCCTTAATTGTTTTTGTTATCGACAGGACCCCTTCAGTGAAAGAGACCACTGTAGTATCAAAACACCTCTTCAGGACAAGAAAGCTATTTGCCGAGGTTGACTCGGTCATTCAAAACGCCCGTCGGCTCAGAGGATCCCCTTCGGAGGTTGTTTTCCCTACCGACGATGCTGAGTCTACTTTCCCCGAAGCTGGCCAGGTCATCTTACTGAGGGTGGTAGCGCACCGTAGTCCTGTGGTCCGTCCTACTATTCCCCGAAGGTGATGGTGGATTACCAAGGTTAGGGGGTCAAGGACTGCAGACACTTTTTTCAAGGTTGGTGCTCATTTTCTCCGAGGGTGATGCTCATCTTTATTGACGGTGGTGCTCGTCAGAGCTTGGGAGTTTGAAGGGTAATAGCCCTTTGGCTATCATATGCTCCCCTCGGAGAGCTGAAGATATGTCTTCGGCTTTTAAGCCTTCGTGAGCCAGTCGTGGAACCCTACGGAGGCCTGTCCGTACCCTGAAATGGCTAGAGTCACCTTTTTCGGATGAGAGTCTCTTTGACCTAGAACATCTATTCTTGCCGAGATAATGGCATTTATCTTTTCGGGAGAGGAGTCTAGTGTTCCCGAGGTTGTCTCATTAGTTAAAGTGTATCAGTTCCAGGCTTTTTAATGCCTGTCAGTGGACCATCACGTCTATTTGATGCGTTTCCTTGGGAAGGGTCTAAGTCTGACAGTTGTCAAGGGGCGTGCCCTCGTTTCTTGTACTGGGTGACATGTGTCACTTGGACACTGGCAAATGGTCACATCCATTTTGTCAGACATGCCTCTTCGCCTTCAAGGGGCAATTATGGTGGCGCTTCGCCTTCCTACTTCGGCCTATAAATCCCCCATTCCTCATCAGTTTTTTCACACTTATGTTCTCTTGCTCTCTTTTGCTCTAGAATTTTCTCCCCTCCTTGTCTTTTCCGGCAGTGGTGCCAGCAGCGGGGCGATTTTCAATAGTTTCTTGAGCATTCTCCCGAAGTTATTTCCTTTTCAAAACTTGGTGGGTTCTTTTTTTAAGTTGTTCTTCGGCATTATCTCCTTCTCTTTTTTTTTTCACCTTTCCGAAGTTACGTTTCCCTTTTTTGAATGTCTACCCCAGCTCTGCTCATGTCTGTTTGACCTATCCCCAAAAGCTGGACTCCCCTTAATTCTCATCCAAGTTCTACCACTTCGGAGAAGTTAGCGAAGTGGACAAATAAATTCTTTCTTCCTTTTTACACGGTTACCAGGCTACCTAGTCCTGGCTTGTTTAGTTACATGAATACTCGTATGAGGCTTCCATTTTTCGGGCCCAACTAAAGGCCGGACTTCAGTTTCCTTCGCTGAAGATGATCTGCGATGTCTGCCAATTTCATGGCATAGCCATGAATCAGCTTCCCCCCAACTCTTACTCCTACTTCAATGCTTTCCTTTGCATGTCTGGGGTTTTCAAAATAGATCCTCACTTTATTTTTTTCATGCAATACTACAAACCCCACCCCATCCCAAAAGGTAGTTTCTATTTTTTGCTCCCTCGGGGTTCTGGAAGTAAGAAGTACACATTTACCTTCAACACGAATGATAGTTGGTGAGGGTGGCAGAGGAAGTTCTTCTTCTTGAAGGTGGCTAACTAATGGGAGTACATTCGAACCAAATGGGCTTGGGGGACTTTGCCTATAGATGTAGTTGACCCCATAAAATTGCTAACCCTAGAGTTAGAAGCCTAGTTCGAGGAGTTCGATAGTCATATTCGGGCTGTCGCAGACTAGGACCCCAAGGTCCCCCCCCCCCGGTTCCCTCTACCCCTTTCCCATCAGGTGGAACTTGATGACCGAATAGGTGCTTTGGGAACTAGAGGTGATCAAATAGCATGTTACCGACCTGAACATGCTGAAGCCTCTTTTTGACGGGAAAAAGTCATGGTTGGTAATGCTCCTTCGGGGCGAACTCACGTATTTGGCCCTTAAAGAGAGTAAGTTCCTTTCGAAATTGTTCATCTCTCTTTCTGTGTACTTACAATGATATTCTTCTTTTTGACGAGATGGGTGACCAATCTGCTACATTCTACAAGTCCTTATTCCTTGGTTAGGCCGAGAAGGGGGAGCAGACCCGAAAGAAGGCGGCACGGAGAAGAAACAAGCCGTCTGAGGGACCTTCTTCGGCTCCAAGGCCGAAGAAGACGAAAGAGGTTCTCATTCCCTTGCCTACTAAAGATGAAGTGGGGGCTATGGACTAGACCCACATTCGGGTGGATACATCTGCTATATTCTTTTATCAGCGTTAATAAAATTTGCTTTCTTCAAACTTTATTGTATTCGATCAGTACTTCTTTGTAAAGCACCGCCTTTTGCGAAACTCAACCTTTGTTTGAATCATGTTTGATCAATGTTTTTTATGCAAAGGTATGGCTCGATAATACACACATTCGGATGACCAGCTTCGGCATATCCAGCATTTTCTTTCAAATTTTTTTCTAAGTTCCAGTCTGTTGGGTTTTAGGAACCAAATAGCACAACGGAATTTAACCGAAAACCTCCAGGATCCAAGTCAAATGGGGTAAACCGGGTGTTCAAAATTTTTCATACCTAATTTTCGGTAGAGATCTCTCACTCAACTGTAGAGTTGAATCAAAAAACCTGAACAGTAGACGTGTTCAAGCTCTCTATGATATCCACACGAGCCTCTTGTGATCACCACGCTTCACCCACATCCCGATAGTTGCATTTCTCTTGTGCTCGCAGTGCTAGCTTACGTCTTACAAGGAATTGCATGAGAAGAGTGCGGCTGTCCTTTTGAGAGGCTAGGGCAAGAAGCAATGAAGTTTTCACTAAAAGTTGTATTTATAGTGAGACTCAACTTCTAGGCCTAATGGGTTTCAAAGCCCTAATCCAATTAGGCGTCAATTTAGGGCTTAATAATGGCTCAACTTTTGGGCCTATTATTAATACGAAATTATTGTGAAACCATAACCCAAATAATTAGCCCATGCACTCTAATGATCCAAATAACTCTATGTGTGTGACCCAATAGGCTCTTACCACGTTACCAATGATCATAAATCACATTTATAATCATAAGCAATGAGTGGTGTCTAGCAACACATCATTGCTACCCAAGTGACAAGATTGTTGGTGATTCGACTAAACCTTTATGGTCATCATCAATATATGCCATTGTCCCTTTGTCCAAGATATCAAGACTAAGCACGAGACATGGAATGTGTCACTCTTGTATAGCGTAATCTTTGGTTTCTTGATTACTGAGTAGACCAACATAAACTGATGACATTGATATCATATATCAACTCATCCAAGCATGGCCATGCATTTTCTAAGTCTCACTCTATCAAGGGGCCCGAAGATATCTCTCCCATTACATAGGAGGGGCAAATCCCATCTTGATCATACAAATCCCTCCGCATGATATGTGACATACCCAATGACCTCCTTCGAGTTCACTCAGTTACGAACAACAAAGGAAAGTATCAAAGTATGTGACTCACATGTAGGGAACCTTGATGATCTTAGGTCGAAGGACTACATATACCATGATCACTATGAGAATCACTTATGACACTCATATATTGATCCATGTAGTGTTCTCATGGTGGGTCGGTCCAGTACACAAGTTCTCCAACTTGTACCCATATGTAGACTACATATCTCATATTAGTCTCCACATATGCTAGTTGTTATGTACTATTGCAACTTACTCCACAATAATACTAGATTAGGGACATTTGAGAATATCATTATTCTAGGGTTACTGTTACCACCTCGCAAAATGGGAGAATTACAAGTGTGTCTTAATGGCTAAAAACCATTATATTGTGTAATTCTCAACATAGTGATTGAAGTATGGGGGTTAAAGGCATGATCAACACCTCTTTAAAAGTGTTCCAAGTTGGTAACTTGGTCCCTAAGAAAAGCCTTAAAGATTGCTTGTTTGTCAAGCAACCTATGGACTTTTTGTAAGGTTTTGGAAATTCTGTATTCAATTTTAAAACTCTCAAGAATGAGACTTGGAGAGTTATGGGAAGGATATGAATGGTATAATAGTGCTATTGGAGGACCAAATTGCTCATGGAAGACAAGTTTGGACGAAGGAAACACTAAAGGCAACAAGGACCTAAATGTCCTAGTGTAAACCTTAAGGTGTTCAAGCTTTTGACTTAAGTCTAAGGGTAGAATTGTGGGGTTATCCCACCATGGGGGGAGGCAGCCAAGACTTGATAATTAGTCAAAAATGTTGGCCACATGTGTACTAATTATTTTAGGACAAAGAAACCCTAATTAGTGAGAAGGAAAATGACATAAAGCAAGGTTAAGCTTGTTAAGTGTGTTTTGGTGCCCTGAAGCTCATTTAAGGCCATTTAAGTGGCCAAATCACTTATCCCTCTCTCATTTACATCCTCCTCAAGCCCAAGAACACATCCATACTTCCTTCATAGCCACCACACCTTCAAACTTGCAATTGATTGAAATTGAAGGCAAAAGGAAGCAGTTGGAAGCAAACTAGAGCTATTTCTTGCATACTTCAAGGATCAAGCTTGATTTTCAGCCTACCCACTTTGGCAAGGGTTCTCTTGCTCTCATGAGTTGTTTTTTGTATTTTCAAGAAACCATGGGGCTAGGGCTATGCTTGGAAGAGAGCCATGAGCTTGATGAACCAAGCTTAGTGAGGGGAGTGCACTTATTGAAGGTGTTGCGACCTAGTGTGAAGTGCATAGTGAAGGCAGCGAATTTCTGGGTTTATAGAGCCCAAAAGTTAGTACTAACTACTGTTAAAATCCTCCTAAGACCAAGCATTATCTTGAGGAGGGCTTCCATAGTGATTTATTTAATTTTATTGCATGTTCTGTGCACTAACCTATGGTATATTTTGCTGCCACATTTCATATGTTTGTTGTTTGTGTTTGGCTGTTGCATTTGGTTGCTATATCTTGTATATATGCATTGTGGTTTTTTCATTTTAGTGTCTTTGGATGCAGGTTTTAATGATGGTTACATTGCCTAGTGAATCCAAGTGCTACCCTTAATAAGTTTCTCAATGAAACTTACTCCCCTCAATTCTGTCATTTCAGGTCCAGCTGAAAGATCACCTTCAAACTAACCTTTTTGGTTTGAGTTTTAATCTGAAATTTCAGGCACGTGAACTTCCTTATGTCTAGTTATGATCTGGAAATTTTAGTGATTTTAGGAGCACCTTTGGTATTTTTAATAGTGGTACTTATTGTGTTGTGCAGCAGCTGTCCAGCATCCTGTTTTTGGAGTCCATTGTATCTCAGGACCTCCTGTAACCTAGGGTGCGTATTTACCTAAGTTAAGACCATATTGTAGTGCATGTATGATTGTACATGTATTGTATATAAAATGAGACAAGTATGTGAACATTTGAGTAATGTTTTGGCTATGTAAGTGATGTGGTGCAAAGCTGCCTAAGTGTGAGTGATGGGCTGCTTACTTGTAAATTCTGTTTTGGCCACATAAAGTTGTTAAAAGAAAGGGAATGTAATTCCTATGTGTAATTTATATATATGGGATAGCCTTGGAGGTCTTTCCCTTTATGAATGAAGTGTTTGCATGGTTTGGAGAAATTGTATGGGCAAAATGGTCCAAAAGTTGCCAGAATTTTGACTTTGGACCTAAAGTTTAATATCTCCCTGTGTAGAATGAATCTTGGTATAAATTTTGAACATACCTAGAGGACATCTAGAGGGTTAACTAGACTTTTGAATTTCTGGATTTAGAGCCCTGTAGCTAAAGATATGATGTTGCAAACTTGGCTGAGTTACTGTTCCTTTGGTCAGAATTTTGTAACCAACTTAAAAAATCCATAACTTGGTCCATAGGTGGGCTATTGTTGTAAAACAAAATTCCTTGATTTTCTCTATGTCTCTACTTCATAATGGAGCAAAGAAAATAGGGGGTATGAGGCTAGAATCATATAGTTTATTAGTGGCAGTTACAGGTGCAGTGGCTGGTCACTAGAACTTAACAAGAATGCCTAATGTGTGTAGCCAAGATTGAGACTTGTGCTAGTGTTTTCCTTCTTTGCTACCATGGTGTGCATGAAATGTGAATATGAGTGTAATGGTTGGACCAATATGCATGTGTTTACATAGTACCCAAGAGGGCCACTTGGATATGCACACTAAGGGTAGTGTTCTGATGGCCTACAGAACATTACCAATCCTGGGAGTCTAAATGCACAATTTTGGCACCATAATTGGACTACCTCGGAGTGGGTAATAGTTAGAATTATGTTTATTACGTTACACAAAAACAAAACAACAAACATAATTGCTGGATTAATTCCTTAATAAAATATCATGACTCAATGTGCAAAAAATACAATCATCTCATAATTGGCTTTTGGGCACAACACTAACATAGCCATGCACTTGGGGAAATTCTCCTTCGAGAACAATGTTCGACCGAGGGAAACACCTATCTTCGGGAATAACTATCGTCAGTCATGCTTCCTTTTTGTTTTTGAAAATCTTTTCCCAGTGTCCATTTAGGTGCTTTTTGGGGATAAACACCTTTGCCGCCAACGAACATCATACGCTTGCCGAAGGCTGGCCCCTTTTTACGAGCTTATCAATTCAGCGCGCTCATGTTTGGTCTTCCACCTCAGAATCGGGTGTTGTCGTTGTTCAGGAGCGGGCATGTTTGGTCAAGTTTTTCTCAGACGCCTTCAGAAGAAATCTCATTACACCTTGCTCGGTCAGTTACCTATAGGGAGAATAATCCATTTTTCCCTTTTCCTCAGAAATTTCTAAGTACAGAATTTTCTTAAAGAATCTGAATACCACATTTTTTTCAATTCTTGAGCCTCGGCGTCACCAAGCTTGTACACTCCCGGTCGAATTTATTCGAGAACCAAATAAGGCCCATCTCAATTTGTAGGAAGTGCTCCATGTGATGGTCTTTGAGGTTCGAACTTGGCTTTTCGGAGAATGAGGTCTCCTTTTTTTATTCCTTTCTACTTTACATGTAGGTTGGTAGTGACGGCTACTCTCTGCTGGAAAGCTTTTTTTCTCAGCTCGGCCATTTCTCTATGTTATTCAATGATGTCCAACTTGGTTCTCAAACCAAGGTTGTTCCCTTCTTCGTCGAACACCTATATCCTAACCGATGGTTGGATGATTTCTACAGGAATAATGGCCTCTGAACTGAATATGAGTGAGAAGGGTGTTTCACCCATGGCTCTGGTCGGAGTGGTTCGGTAGCTCCACAACACACTTGGGAGCTCTCCGGGCCATTTTCCTTTTGCTTCTTTTAGCCACTTCTTCAGGCCATCCTTTATTCTCCTGTTGGATACTTCAACTTGTCCATTGCTTTAAGGATGGGCCACCAAGGTGAAGTGCATTTTAATTCCAAGGTCTGTTATGAATTCTTGGAACCCTTTATTGGTGAATTAGGAGCCATTATCGGCCACTATTACCCTTGGAATACCGAATCTACATATGACGCTTTTCCAGATTAATCTTGGTATATCCTTGGCCGATATCACTGCTAAGGGCTCTGCCTCAATCCATTTGGTGAAGTAGTCTATGGAGACTACGCAAAATTTCACTCCTCCGGGAGCAGTCGGGAGAGGTCCAATTAGGTCGATGCCCCATACGGCGAAGGGACAAGGATAGTTGGCCAAAGTTATCTTTTCCAAGGGTAGCCTCTAGATAGGAGCGTGCCTTTGGCAATTATCACACTTTTGGACGACCTGCTTTGCATCATTTCTCAGAGTGGGCCAGAAATACCCTTGTCGAAGGAGAACCCCGGCAAGCATGGCGATTCCTATGTATGAACCACAGCTCCCTCATGGACTTCTTTGATGATTGCTTCGACATCCTCTTCACCGATACACCTCTGTAATGGGGTGGCATACCGTTTTCGGTACAGCTCTTCCCCTATCAGGAAGTAACTTCTTGAACGTTTTCGCACTTTAGCTACTTTGAGTGAGTTCTCGGGGAGTTCTAAGGTTGAAAGGTATTTTTTGATATGGTCCTTCCACCCTTTTCCCGAGGTTGTCACGCATATTACCGCTATGCTCGGCTGGTACAGTACATCTGTTAACTCTCTTAACTTGGCCAGTGTGTTAGCCTCCATGTAATCTCGTCGAGGTACATTTTCTACATGCACCGTGTCGAACTCTTGGATGAGTTCATTGACGAGGTTATGATATTTTTCCAAGGTTGGATCCTTTGCACCATAATCTCCTGCCATCTGCCAGACCACTAGCTGAGAATCGCTGTGAGCCTTAAGATTTCTCACACCCAGCCTCTTTGCCAGCCATAAGCCTGCTATAAGGGCTTCATATTCAGCGACATTATTGGTGACATTGAATCCGAACTTGATAACCTTTGTGGGCTCCATTCCTTCAGGACCTCAGAGGACCACTCTAGCCCCCTGGTGTTCAGAACCAGAAGCTCCATCGATAAATGGCGTCCACTCAAGTTCATCTTTTATGATGTCTTACGAGGTATCTTTAGTTTTTGGGATCTCGGCAATGAAGTCTGCCAATGCTTGGAGCTTTATGGCCTTCCTTGGCTCATAGGTGATGTCATATTCATCGAGCTCAATGCACCATTTTGACAGTCTCCCCGAGTGATCAACCCTCCTCATGCTATCCCGAAGCGGTAGGTTACTTAGGACAGTAATAGGGTGTGCTTGGAAGTAAGGTCGTAACCTTCCACTTGCGAATAATAAGGTATAGATGGCCTTCTGTAGAAGAGCGTACCTAACTTTGGCTCCATGTAGTGACTTACTGATATAGTGTACCGGCCATTGTCTTTCTCCCTCTTCTTTTACAAGCACCGAACTTACTACTTTTTCGCTGACGGTGAGATAAAGGATGAGGGGTTTTCTATCCTTCGACTGCTGAAATGTCGGCAGATGGGTTAAGTAGGTTTTAAGCTCATCCTCGGCCTTTTGGCAATCTTCACTCCAAGGGTGTTGTTTAGAGCCGAAGGTGCCGTCATTTTTTGTGGCTTTGGTGAGCACTTTCAAGAACGGTCGGCACCGATCCCCATATCTAGAGATAAATCTACTAAGAGAAGTGATTCTCCTAGTTAGCCTTTGCACATCCTTGACTGTTGTGGGAGTTCAGAATCCAAGCAAGGCCTTGACTTTTTCCAGATTGGCATCGATACCTCTTTTCGATACCATGAATCCAAGGAACTTGCCTGTATTCACCCCAAACATGCATTTCTCTAGGTTAAGACGAATTCCAAATTCCCAAAGTCGGTGGAATGTTTCTGTTAAGTCTAAGATATGACTACTTGGCCATTTTCTCTTAACTATCATATCATCGACATATACTTCCATATTCCTCCCGATTTGGGTATCTAACACCATATTCATTAGCCTTTGGTATGTGGCTCCAGCATTCTTTAAACCAAAGCGCATTCTAATGTAGTAGTAAGTCCCAACTTCGATGATGAAGGCAGTTTTCTCCTCATCTTTGGGATCCATCTGAATTTGGTGGTATCCATTGAAGGCGTCAAGGAAGCTGAGTAGGCCGTATTCAGCAATAGAGTCCACCAACTGATCTATTGGTGGTAAACGATAAGAATCCTTAGGCCAAGCATTGTATATGTTTCAGAAATTGATGCACATTCATAGTTTGTCACTCCCTTCTTTCATAGCAATGGCAATATTGCTCAGCCATTCGAGGTACTTGACCTCCCTTCTTACGCTTGCTTCCATTAAGCGTAGGCAAACAAGTCTTTGTTCATTGTAAAAAAAGATACAAGTTTTTCCTTGTCACCCTTGGCCAGTTTTTGCCCCACTCGAGTACTTTGGCCTGCGACCAGTTCTACATCTTTAGTTTCTATTTTTTCAAGGGCTACTATTTCTTCTCCCTTAGCCTCTTCTCTGAGCACAGTCTTTGCTCCCGAAGTCTATGCGTGGATCTTTGCTGGAACCTATCTTGCTTTCATAAAGACCTTCCTTACTTTGGCTTGCTCAATAAAGATCTCAGCATCCCCATCCTTCATTGTGAAGGTGACAGTCAAGTACTTCACATCTGGATGGATGTGGAGATTCCGTTGCATCTACCTCCCAAGGATGGGATTGTATGATGAAGGGAAATCTATGACGATGAACCTTGTCATTGTGGAAGCAAAGAGTTCATCCTTGTTTTGTGGCGAAGTTCCTCTTAGCATCAGAGGCAGGTCTATCCATCTGAGGATAGGGAGTTCAAACAGAACTAACCCGAAGGTAAGGGAGGTGACAAGCTTGAGATCGCCTTCTGAGGTACCCAAATTCGGCAGCAGATGAGAGAATAAGACATCGGTGTTGGAACCATCATCGAGGAGTACACTCTTGACATCCCAACTCCCTATCCTCACCATGATTAGGAGTAGGTCATCATAAGGGAACATCACGGTGGATCCATCTTTCCAATCAAGCTTGTTTGACTGGTGACCGAACTCCATCACCGAGGTCTCCTGTATTTTTCTCTTCCTTTCGACCGATGGTATCCCAGTGGTGATCGTTTGGATTACTCCTGCCAGAGGTGGTGGATGTCTTTTGGGACTTCGATTCCAACGTCTATCGGAATCATAGTCGTCATCATCTCCTTTCCTCTCCTCTTCCCTCCTCCCTTTTGGGGAGGGCATTCGCAGGTAGCGCTGAAGTTGGCCCTGCTTTATTAGAGACTCGATGTACTTCCTTAGCTGGAAGTAATCCTCTGTGTCATGCCAATGGTCCCGATGGAACTGGGAAAATTTGTTCGTATTGTTTTTGTTTTCCGAAGTCATGGCTTTCGGACGCTGGATTGGGCTGACTTTCTTTTCCATGGCCAGTAGTATGTTTGTTCTGGAGGTGTTTAGGGGAACGAATGACATGGGTTTTTTCCCCCTCTGCTTCTGGGGTCTTCCCCCGCCCTCGGTTGAATACCGAGGTTGGTGATTCTGACCTTCGGGCTGATTGCGATCAGACTTCGGTCCCCCCATTCTCAGCTCTTCGACTATCATATGCTGCTCAGCCCTTCGGTTGAATTATCCCAGGGTGTCTGGGGGATCCTTGGAGAATTCATAGAAAAGCTGAGTGTCCCTCCGAAGTCCTCTGATCATTGCGAGGATACAAATTTTGGGATGGAAGTCCGACACGCTTAGAGCCTATCGGTTGAACTTTTCGACATAGTCCTGAATGGTCTCCCCACTCTTTTGGGCTATGTCAAACATCTGGATGGGCATCTTCATCGTCAGTCTGCTCTCGATGAACTACTGAATGGAGGCAGTGGACAACTCCTGGAAACCCATTATGGTTCCGAGGGCCAGGGAGTTGTACCAGGTAGTTGCCGGCCCTAAGAGGGTGACCTCAAAGCATTTACAGAGGGTGGCATCATCAGCGTCGTGTAGCACCATGCTACATCTGTACTTCATGATGTGGGCTTGGGGTTCACTGTGCCCATCGTATGTCTCCAAGCATGGCACCCGGAAGTCACCTGGCATAGGTTCTCCAACTATTGCTCGAATAAAGGGTGACTCTTCTCCTGTGAAGGTCTCCGACAACCTTGACCAGACAGGCTTCTGAGCCATCTGCCTTTCCACTTTCTCCAACCCCTCTAACATCTTTTCCATGAGGATGGTGGCGCCAAGCTTTTCTTGCTACCGGGAGGCCTCCGACAACGGAGAACGATGCCCTTTTTTCGGGGAGTAACTTTGGCGGCGGAGGGATTGTGATCTCTCTTCTAGTGATGAACTTCGCCAGCGGTAAGTCCTAGCCCCTTTGGACACTGTTTAACCAGAACGTCGGCCTCTGGGCAGTACAGAGGACTCGTCACGGAAGTCCCCACTCCCTAAGCTGCGGTGAGTGGACTTCGGGCTTCTCTCCTGACGGGGAGTTGATGAAGGGGTCCTTTAGCCCGAAGGTGGTTGTGACCACCTTTGGTCCAACTGTTGCTTCATTTCAGCCACAATAGAGCTCTGAAAATCACATAGGAAGCTCATCATGATTGTTAAAGTACATTCATCCTCAGGCAAGGAAGTCCTTACGATGGGTTGTTCGATCACCGGTTGAGTTTCCGGCGCGGACAGGGAGTTCAGGAGTCCGTTGTCCTTAAAATGTCAAGTTTCAATGATGGCGACCTAGGGTGAGTTCCCACAAATGAAGCCAAATGATGCCCGGAAGCATCATTGTATGACATGGTAGGCCTGAGAGGGACTTCTAGTATGGAGATGCTGGTAGAGGAGATTTCTGGCGTGAGACTGTTTGAAACGCTCAAAAGAATAGGGGTCAAAAGGTCCCCGGAGTGTGTTTTTGGGGAAGGACCCTCCAATGCCCAAATTAGTATTTGGCAAGTAAGGAGTAGTGATTGGAGAGTAAAGGGCAAAATTCTCTTAAGAGTTTAGCATGTCCCCTTACCAAGGTCATTCCCCAAGTATTTATAGGAGGGCATTGGGAGAAGTCCGTTTGACACAGCCCATTCAAATCATGACACGTGTTTGGCCTAATGCGGTCCATACCTTCAAGGATGTGGATCTCCAGCTGGCTATAGGCCGTTTTGGCGAGAAGTCAGGGCCATGGGAGGCTTGTGTGTCAGGGGCGTGTGTGAGGTTTCTGTGTTAGAGGCTCCTTAACTGTTTTTGTTGTCAATAGGACCCCTTCAGTGAAAGAGACCCCTTCGACATAAAAAGACCTCTTCGGGATATGAAAGCTTTTTGCCGAGGTTGCCCCGGTCATTCAGAACGGCCCTCGGCATAGAGGATCCCCTTCGGTTGTTGTTTTCCCCTGCCCAAGATGGTGAGTCTACTTTTCCCGAAGCCGGCCAGGTCATCTTACCCACAGTGGTAGCGCACTGTACTCCCGAGGTCTGTCTTGCGGTTCCCCGAGGGTGATGGTGGATTACCGAGGTTAGGGGGTCAAGGACTGCGGACCCTCTTTTCATGGTTGGTGCTCATCTTCTTTGAGGGTGATGCTCGTCTTTACCGAGGTTGGTGGTAGTCCAAGCTTGGGAGTTTGAAGGTAATAGCCCTTTGGCTATCACCTTGGGCTCTAGAAACCCTCATTTTGCTGCGATCATTATACACTTCACACTGGGTCACAAAACCTTCAATAAGTGCACTCCCCTCACTAGCTTGGTTCATCAAGCTCATGGCTCTTTTCCAAGCTTAGCCCCATCTCAATGGATGTTTGAAAATTGAAAAAAACAGTCCATGAGAGCAAGAGAGCCCTTACCTTGATGGGCATGCTGAAATTGGAGCTCGATCCTAGGTGCAATCAAGCAATAGCACCAAATAGCTTCCACTTGTGCTTCCTTGACTTCAATGGCAAGTAGTTTTGAGTTTGAAGGTATGGTGGCTATGGAGGAAGTGTGGCTATGTTCTTGGGCTAGAGGAAGACAAAAATGGGAGAGAGATAAGTGATTTGGCCACTTAAATGGCCTTAAATGAGCCTAAGGGCACAAAACACACTTAAACAAGCCTAACCTTGCTTTATGTCATTTTTCTTCTCACTAATTATGGTTTCTTTGTATTAAACTCATTGGTACACATGTACCCAACATTTTTTACTATTTATCAAGTCATGGCTGCCTCCACCATGGTGGGAGAACCCCATAATTCCACCCTTAGACTTAAGTCAAAAGCTTGAACACTTTAAGGTTTACACTAGGACATTTAGGTCCTTATTGCCTTTAGTGTTTCCTTTGTCCAAACTTGTCTTCCATGAACAATTTGGTCATCCAATAGAACTTTCATATCATTCATGTCCTTCCCATAACTCTCCAAGTCTCTTTCTTGCAACTTTTGTAACCTGAATTTCCAAAACCTTACAAAAAAGTCCATAGGTTGCTTGACAAACAAGCAATCCTCAAGGCTTTTCTTGGGGGCCAAGTTACCAACTTGGAACACTTTTAAGGAGGTGTTGATCATGCCTTTTACCCCCCACACTTCAATCACTCTAGTGAGAATTACACAACATAATGATTTTTAGCCATTATGACACTTGTAATTCTCGCATTTTTGTGCGGTGGCATCAGACTACCTGCTATTTTCACTAAGGATATTTTAGGCATGATTTCAGGGGACAACTTCATGGCATGAACAAATTTCCTAGCCATTCTAGACACAAATGCACTAGTATCAAACCGAACACTAACTGGCACATCATTTAAATAAATGTTACCTCTTAGTGCTCTTCCATACTATGGTGACTCTAGTCTCTCAATCTGGAACACTCTGCCAGCTTTTTGTGCTGGAGGCCATGGCATTGGAGGAACTAGCCTCTGCTGTCCCTCCCTAGGTGCTGAAGAAGTTCTCACTGGTCCTTGGTCTTTTAGTCTTCTTTCTTGAGCATGTGGGCAATCTTTTATCCAATGATCCATTGCACCACATCTTAGACATGCATTGGTGTCAAAGTAACGGGGTTTCTTCCCATGAAACCTCTTACATTTAGGGCACCTTAGGCCAAGGGGCTTCCCCTTAACCTTGCCCACACCACCTGGATGGAAACTTTTGGCAATTTATTTGCCATTTGGTGGCTTCTTTTGCTTGCCTCCTGTATGGCTACTTTCCCCAAGTATCACACCCCACACAGGCTCTAGCCCATGCATACTCAGTGCCACTCACCAACAACTGCCCAGAAAGTTATCAAACAAGTCTAATTGTAAGTGTTAATAACCACAATTAATTTGGCCAACTTTATATAATGGGCTTTAAGTCTTATTTTCTTAAGTTATGAGCCTGGGAGGTGGCCCAGGAGACTTGTAGGAAGTTCTATTTAATTTCATGCAGCACAAGGAAAGGCCTTAACAACTAACTTGCAATACAAGCAAGGCTATAAATCCATAACTTGCATGTCTAGCAAGGCAATAATATATAACTGGCAATATAAGCAAGACACACAATTGTATGGTAAAGTGTTCAGATGTGTGAGCTTTCAAGTGTGCTAAAATGCATGGCAACAAAGAAGCCCACACTTCAATAAGATTTGAAAATCAAGTTTATTATGCATATGAGCTTTCGGCCTAAAACAATTCACAAAGGGTTTGGAGCAGAAACACATCATTCATCAAAAGAACATGTCATAACTTAGCTTAAAGGCCTCCAACATATACACATCCAAACCAACATCATCCGAGCATAATTTGGTGTCCAAAAGTACACAAGATACAACAAAACCTAAGTGAACCCGAGACTACATACATGTACACAAAAGTAGTCTAAAGAGTACACCTAACTTGGCCACATGCCAAGATTTGCCCCATTGTCCAAACTCACCAAATTATGCCATACAACCTAAGGAAACTTATTCTCCAAAGAGTACCCTAAGTGTGCCATAGAAAGCACACACTGTAGTACGAGTCCAATAGCCATGTTCATTGTCATGAATGTGAAGACCACAACCAAGGCAATTGTCCACACATCCATCTTGCCCACCTAGATGTATCCCACACTAACCAAGCCTGCAAAACTTGGAACATAAGTTTCGGCCGAAACTATAGACATAAGACTTGCACACATATTAGAATAAACCAATTCTAAGCCAAGAACAAGTTGGCAAATACCTTGATCACAAAGGTATTAACAAGCAAACACACAAGCAACCCACTTAAGCACAATATTGATCAAGCTCTATATCCTTTCCTAAAACACAAATGTTTATAGGCATGTGTACATTACTTAGTAGGATTCATTATACAAACTGACTCATATTGAGTCTATTTAGTTAAGTGCAAGACTTAACCTCTGTTACCCACTCTGGGGCAGTCTAGTTATGGTGCCAAAATTGGGCATTAGATTCCCAGGATTGGTAATGTTCTGTAGGCCATCAGAACACTACCCTTAGTATGCATACCCAAGTGGCCTTCATGGGCACTATGTAAACACATGCATATTGGTCCAACCATCACACACATATTCACATTTCATGCACACCATAGCAGCAAAGAAGGAAAACACTAGCACAAGTCTTAATCTTGGCTACCACACATTAGGCAATCTTGTAAAGTTCTAGTGACCAGCCACTACACATGTAACTTCCACTAATCAACTGTATCATTCTAGCCACATACCCCCTATTTTGTTGACTCCATTAACAAGTAGATATTTAGAGAAAACCAAAGAATTTTGTTTTACATCAATAGCCCACCTATGGACCAAGTTATGGATTTTTTAAGTTGGTTACAAAATTCTGACCAAATGAACAGTAACTTAGACAAATTTGCAACGTCATATCTTTGGCTACAAGGATCCAAATTCAGAAATTAAAAATTCCAGTTCATCCCCTAGATTTTATCTAGGTGTGGTCAAAATCTCATACAAATATTCCTTCTACATAGGGAGATATAGAACCTTAAGTGCAGAGTCAAAATTCTGGTCACTTTATGACCATTTTGCCCATACAAAATTTCATAAGTGTGCAAACACTTCATTCACAAGGGGATAGCCCTCAAAGGCTACCCCATATATTTCCATTACACATAGGAAATAAATTCCCTTGTATTTAACAACTTTATGTGGCCAAAACAGAATTTACAAGTAAGCAGCCCATCATTCACACTTAGGCAACTTTGCACCACATCACTTACATAGCCAAAACATTACTCAAATGTTCACATACTTATCTCATTTTACATACACTACATGTACATGCATACATGCACTAAAAAATGGTCTTAACTCAGCTAAACATTCACCCTAAGTTACAGGAGTGCCTGAAATGCAATGGACTCTGGAAACAGGATGCTGGACTGCTGCTGCACAACACAGTAAGTACCACCATTAAAATTACCAAATGTGTTCTTAAAATCACCAAACTTTCCAGATCATATCTAGACACAAGGAAGTTCATGTACTTGAAATTTCAGATTAAAAATCAAACCACAAATGTCAGTTTGAATGTGACCATTCTGCTGGACCTGAAATGACAGAATTGAGTGGAGTAAGTTTCATTGAGAAACTTAGTAAGGGTAACACTTGGTTTCTTAAGGTAATGTGATCCTCATTAAAACCTGCATCCAAAGACACTAAAACACAAAAACCATAATGTATATATACAAGATATAGCAACCAAATGCAGCAGCCATTCACAACAAACAAACACATGAAATGCAGCAACAACAATAACCATAGGTTAGTCCATAAAACATGCAATAAACTTAAATAAATCACTATGGCAGCCCTCCTCAAGCTAATGCTTGGCCTTATGATGATTTTAAATGTAGTTAGTACTAACTTTGGGCTCTAGAAACCCTCACTTTACTTCCATCTTTGTACACTTGACAGTAGGTCACAAAACCTTCAATAAGTGCACTCCCCTCACTAAGCTTGGTTCATCAAGCTCATGCTAGCTCCATGGATGTTTGAAAATTGTAGAAAACAGTCCATGAGAGCAAGAGAACCCTTACCTTGAGTGTATGCTGAAATTGGAGCTTGATCCTAGGTGCACCCAAGTCTTAGCACCACATAGCTCCCAATTGCCCTTTCTTGCTTTCTTTTGCCTTCAATTTTAATCTTGGAGGTATGGTAGCTATGCAAGAAGTGTGGGCTGGAGATGCTGCATTTTTTCTGCTGGAAGAGACCAAATGTGGGAGATAAAGACAAAGATAACCACTTATAAAGACTTTAGTGCACAAAACACACTTAATAGCCTTAATTAAGCTTTATGTCATTTTCCTTGCTACAAGACCATGGCTTCTTAGTCTTAATTTCTTGACCCACATTTGACTTTCTTGCCATGCTTTGGTCAGCCATACCTTGAGTGGGATAAGTAAATTGGCCACTTAAATGGCCTTAAATGAGTTTAAGGGCACAAAAGACACTTAACAAGCTTAACTTTGCTTTATGTCATTTTCCTTTTCATTAATTATGGTCTCTTTGTCTTAAACTCATTGGTACACATGTGCCCACCATTGTTGACTAATTATCAAGCCTTGGCTGCCTCCCCCATAGAGGGAAAACTCCAAATTTCTCTATTTGACTTAAGTAAAAAATGTACACATCATAAGGCTTACACTAGGACACCTAGGTCCTTTATGCCTTTTTGTGTTTTCTTTGTCTTTAGTTGTCTTCCATGAGTAATTTGGTCCTCCAATAGCACTTTTGTACCATTCATATCCTTCTAATAACTCTAAAAATCTCTTTCTTGAGAGTTTTACAATTGAGTACCCGAGTTTCCAAAATCTTACAAAAAAGTCATAGGTTGCTTGACAAACAAGCAATCCTTAAGGCTTTTCTTGGGGGCCAAGTTACCAACTTGGAACACTTTTAAGGAGGTGTTGATCATGCCTTTTACCCCTCACACTTCAATCACTATGGTGAGAATTACACAATATAATGGTTTTTAGCCATTATGACACACTTGTAATTCTCCCATTTTGTGAGGTGGTAACAACCTCCCTCATGCTCTCCAATCCTGCAAAGAAAGAAAATAAAACACCAAGATACCGAATATACAACATACATTCTATGTTAACCGAAACATCTATAACATAATCACTAACTATACTTGGTTGACACATGCAAACAAACAATCAAGCACACAATTTACACATACACACACCTCCATTTCCATTCGGCTGAAGCCCTAACATGTGTTCATGTGCATCATTGCGCACTAATCTTCATAAACTCATTCACCAATCCACTAGAGCTCTGAATTCGTTAGCAAGCTAGCTTCACTCACTAAGAATTCTAACACATGCCATTAACTCAACTAGCTAGTCAAAGAACATGAGACCGAAACTCCTCAATATGGCCATTAAGCAAACTAAGGTCATTTAGCAATATGTAACCATCACTTAGTTGCTTTAACTACTTGATCATGGAAGAATTACCAAGAATCCAAGTAGAATCATGAATCCTACCTCAAATTTGAGCTTGAATGTTCTCGGTTGTGCTTGAATCCTTCAAGGCCGAGCTCAAAATTCCAATTGTGATGTCACCAAGTGCCAAAATTACGAAATCTAAGCTTGATTCTCCCTTCAAGTTTTACTTCCTCGACGTGAACTCTCAAGAACACCACAAGTCTCAGTCAAGCACACTAAAGGATGTTTTGAACGAAATCATGTTTTAATTTTTGAGTGAAACCATGCTTAACTGGATGTGGCCACATGGACTAAAAAATGGGTTAATGCCACCTTTGGCCTTGTACTAAAATGCATGGCTATATTAGCCCCTTAAGACTTCATAGTCTCAAAATACACACTTGGTTAAGAGTACAATTTGGTCCTCAAGCTTCACTTCACGGCATTAATCACATAATTATTTTTCATGTGCATACTAAACCCAAAACTTCTCGGTTTAACGTATACATCACTATTTACATTCATTTCTATGTGCCACTTTCACTCGGATGTGAGAATTTCACCCGAATGAAATTTTCACTCGAATGAAAATTTTCACATACAACATTAATCCCATTTTTCAATCAAGTCCCTCATATTTGCTTTACATTTCCTTGCATTCTTGGCCTGGGCCAAACACTGAGGGATGGTCCTAACACCAGGTCCACTAGGAAAGTACTTACTCTTATACTTCTCTTGCTCTACTGAGAGGGCCTTCTGTACTGCCTCATAGTATGTCAGTACTCCAAACAGCCTCATAGGCCTTTTGATTTCTGATCTTAGGCCTCTGACAAATCTTTTAGCTTTCAACTCTTCTAGTCCCTGATATTGGGGAGCATACTGTTAGTGTTGTGCCCAAAAGCCAATCATGAGATGATTGTATTTTTTGGACATTGAGTCATGATATTTTATTAAAGCATTAATCCAGCAATTATATTTGTTGTTTTGTTTCTGCCTAATGTAATAAACATAATTGTAACTCTAGAATAATGATATTCTTAAATGTCCCTTGTCTAGTATTATTGTGGAGCGGGTTGCAATAATACATAAAGACTAGCATATGTGGAGACTAATATGAGATATGTAGTCTACATATGGGTACAAGTTGAAGAACTTGTTACTGGACCGACCCACCATGAGAATACTACATGGATCGTTATATGAGTGTCATAAGTGATTCTCATAGTGATCATGGTATATGTAGTCCTTCGACCTAAGATCATCAAGGTTCCCTACATGTGAGTCACATACTTTGATACTTCCCTTTGTTGCTCGTGACTGAGTGAACTTGAAGGAGGTCATTGGAGGTCATTGGGTATGTCATATATCATGTGGAGGGATTTGCCCCTCCTATATAACGAGAGTGATATATTTGGGCCCCTTGATAGAGTAAGACTTAGAAAAATGCATGGCCATGCTTGGTTGAGTTGATATACAATATCAATGTCATCAGTTTAAGTTAGTCTACTCGGTAATCAAGAAACCAAAGATTGGGCTATACGAAAGTGACACATTCCATGTCTTGTGCTTAGTCTTGATATCTTGGACAAAAGGACAATGGCATATATCGGTAATGATCATAAAGGTTTAGTCGAATCAACGATAATCTTGTCACTTGGGTAGCAATGATGTGTTGTTAGACACCGCTCATTGCTTATGATCATGAATGTGATTTATGATCATTGCCAATGTAGTAAGCGCCTATTGGGTCATACACATAGAGCTATTTGGATCATTAAAGTGCATGGGCTAATTATTTGGGTTATGGTTTCACGATAATTTCATCTTAATAATGGGCCCAAGAGTTGAGCCATTATTAAGCCTGAAATTAAAGCCTAATTGGATTAGGGCTTTGCAACCCATTAGGCCTAAAAGTTAAGTCTCACTATAAATACAACTTTTAGTGAGAAATTCACAGCATCTTACCCTAACCTCCCAAAAGGACAGCCAAACTCTTCTCTTGCAATTCCTTGGAGGACACAAGCTAGCACTGCGAGCGCAAGAGAAATGCATCTGCCGGGACATAGTGGAAGTGTGGTGATCCCGAAAGGCTCATGTGGATACCATAGAGAGCTTGAACACGTCAACTATTCAGATTTTATGATTCGACTCCACAGTTGGATGAGAGATCTTAACCGAAAATTAGGTATGATAATTTTTGAACACCCAATTTACCCCATTTCACTTGGATCCTTGAAGGTTTCAGTTAAATTCCGCTACGCTTGTTTGGCTCTAGAAACTCAACACATACCTCACCAACCAATCGAATTTGTGCTCATACTCTACGACACTAAGGTTGTCCTACCTTAGAGGATCAAACTTAGCTTACTTTAAGTCCTTGATGGCATCTTTGACATACTGCTCCTAAAAAGCTAAGAGAACTTTAGCTAGCTCATCTTTATATCTCCTCCTCACGTTCTACCCTTGTCAACATCATATCTATTTTTGGTACTCCTCCACCACATCTCTGCACTGCCTACTAAACTATAAGTAGCAAGTGACACTTTCTTCATGGAGCTGAGTGGCATCCTCTCAAACATCTTTGCTTTGAAGATTAACTACTCCTCAGCTCTTTCTGGTCTTGCTCTTCCATCAAACTGGGGAGGTTTTAGTCCTTAGAACCTCTCCAATGGTCTGACATCATCTATGCCTTTTAGATCCTCTACTCCCTATCTCCTAGATTTGTGAGAACCTTCAGCATGATGATGCTCTCCATGATCTCTATGCCTTCACCTACCTCTTTTCTCATGGCCTTCGCCAATCTCATTCCTAGTGGAGGAGTGGTCATAGACTGAGGGATTGGCCCTCAACACCTGACCAACCTTAGATCTCACTCTTCTTCCTCTTGGATTTCTCCTATCCTCATCTTCCACCTGAACAGTTTCATCATTTGCATCTTCAGATCTTCCAGAAGGAACATATTCAGATGTGTTCCTAGTCTCATCTTCTGCTTGTTGCTGCACATTTTGGATTGGTTCTCTTTGTGGTTGTGCTTGTATCAGCCTTACTAAGTTTTCATTGATTAGAGCTAAGTTCCTCTGAAGCTCCAACCAAATCTGTTGCACTTCAGGGTTTGCTGCTCCCTGTTGGCCCTAATTCTCCCCTTCCTGTCCATTTATTTATTGCCTATGTTCAGTAGGAGGCCTTCGGGGTGGTTCCCCTCTCCTTGTGGCAACCGTAATAACTTCCTGTGTTCATGATTCATCATAGAGCACATATAAGGATCATAGGTATTTTGATGGTACTTGACCCAAGCAGTTGACCACAACCATTACTTGCATATTCTCATTTTATGCACAACATGGCAATAAGGAAGAAAACCACTAGCGCAAGTCTTAATCTAGGCTACCATACATTAGGAAATCTTTTTAAGTTCATGTTTCCAGCCTTTGCACCGAAAATTATCTTAGAAAAACTATATTAATCTAGCTATGTGCCCCCTATTTTCTTTCCTCCATTATCAAGTATAAACTTAGACCAGACCAAGGAACTTGGTTTTACATCAATAGTGTGGACCAAGCTATGGATTTTTTAAGCTGGTTACAAAATTCTGACCAAATGAACAGTAAATTAGGCAAATTTGTAGAATTATAACTTTGGCTACAGGGCTCTAAATGCAGGAAATTCAAAATCCCCATTAACCCCTAGATGTGCTTTTGGTGTGTGGTCAAAATTTTATACGGAGATATAGAACTTTGAGTGCATGGTGGAAATTCTGTCCACTTTATGACCATTATGCCCATACAAAATTTCATGTGTACAAACACTTCATTTACAATGGGTAAACCCACCAAGGCTATACCATACATGTCCAATACACATAGGAATTACATGCTCCTGTATATAGTGACTTTATGTGGTCAAAATAAAATTTACAAACAAGCAGCCTATCATTCACACTTAGACAGCTTGTGCACAACCTTCACATACATAGCAAAACCATCCCTAAATGTTCACATACTTGTTCCAAATTTACATGCCTTACATGTACATGCATCCATGAACTACGTCATGGCCATAAATCGGCTAAAGACACACACCCAAGTCACAGGAGATGCTTGAGACACAATGCACTCCAAAACAGGATGCTGGACAGGAGCTGCGTAATGCAATAAGCACCATCACTAAAAATACCAAATGTACTCCTAAAATCGCAAAAATTTCCAGATCATAAGTAGACACAAGGAAGTTCATGCACCTAAATTTTCAGAACAAAAATCAAACTAAAAACGTTAGTTTGAATGTGATCTTTCTGCTGGACCTGAAATGGACAGATTTAAGGGGAGGTAAGTTTCATCACGAAACTTAGTAAGCAGAAGACTTTAACACTAACATAATATAACCTTTAGCAATCAAATGCATCCAAAGACAGTAAAAAAAAAAAGAAAATACAATACAAATATCCAATAGAGAGCATCCATGCCCATCTAGGCCCAATTATCAGAGTAGTACAACGGAAGTTATTCAAATGGAAAAGGCTTTATTAACTATTATGAGCACCTACGGCGTGACTCTAGGATCTATTATGGTACTAGCTTGGTAGTTATTTACTTCCTAGGTGATGTTAGGGTGCTCTTTAGGTACAAGCTAGCACCTAAGTGAAATTTCTAGTGTTCCATTCATGATTTTATCCCATTTACATGCATACTTCATCACATGCATACTTTATTCCAATTCAACATAAGCTTCTCCTGTAATATCTTCACATGCTCATTTCATCCAAGCTACATATAGCCATACACTTAATCCACTAAGTGCGTCAGATGTGTGTCCATCAAGTGTACTATTTCAATGCATGGCAACAAAGAAGCCCATATTCCATTTCAAGTTTGAAAACCATATTTCATATCCATGAGCATTCTACCAAATCTAGTACACATAACACAATCATCCATCAAGACATTCCACCTTCAAAGTCACCAACGTCATAAGTCATCATAATCATCCATCCAGGGCAAAATCATCATCATAAGTCATCTAGAGTTATGCCTATCCATAATGAGCAGCAAACAAGCATCACCTACTTGGAAAACATACCAAGGATGCTACATATCTAAAATTCGCCAAGTTCAAGTTTTACAGACCAAGTTCTCATAACTACTCAAACATCAACTCATAATGACATGGAACACATTCCACCTTAATAGACCTTGTTCCCACAACTTCTAGATTCCATAAGCCTGCACAAGTAAGTCCACAACATTACCTTGATTCACAAGCAATCTATACCACATAAGTCACTTAGAATCATATGAATATATTGAGCAATACCATACACATACCCAACCCTTTAACATATCAGAAAGAGTATTCCAATACTCTTAGCTTCATCTTTCAAGCAATCCTTGTTCCTACAAAAGTAGAAAAGGGCGGGTGAGTTATAAAACTCAGTAAGGATCCCGGTAACATAGTGAGGTAATTCTCATGACTCTCAAAGTCACATATGGATTCCAAATCCTAACTTATGCCAAGAATGTAGTGGCAATTATCTCGTTTTCTTACAAAGGAAAACACTATAACAAAGAAAACACAAGGCATACAATAATAATAATAACAATTGGGGTCAACATGCACAACCAATTTTAGGGAAGCACACAACACAACACACCACATAACGCCATTCCGTATAGGCATCGCAAGCATTAGCAAATTCCACATCACACAATCCACGGTCAAATTTTCTTTAGTTTATACTGTACTGAGCGCTCCCTGGCTTGGGAATCAAGTTGGCCAAACTCAATTCCAAGGCCTAAATGCTTGCACAGAACTCATGAGTAAACAGAGTTGCCGAAGCAACGATACTTAGCCCACTTATGCACTAGGTGCCCGAATACTCACAAATTAAGTATGAGAAATCCTCACATAGAATTGCCAAAGCAATAAAACAACTTAGCCCTGTATGCACTCCTAGGATGATATGGTTCTTTGACCATCACCTAGGGGCACTAATACTCACAAACAAGGTCATGGAAATACACCATGCAATAAAGTGAGTATAGGAATCCTTACCATAATCTGTGTATCCTTTTGCTCATTGTCTTTGCCTTGCTTTGCTTTGTTTGTTGTTGGAACTTGTCTTTCCTTAATGGACCTTTCTTGGATATTGCTCTTTGTCCTAGTCTCAAGTAAATGTAGGAGTTTTAGGAACACTTTGCCTGAGTGGTTTATCTCATGAAACCTCTTTGTAATGAACATGGCCGAATATTAACCTTTACTTCTCTCTCAAGCTCCACTTGATTTTCAAGCTTACATGTTCTTAGAAGCTCACATATACCAAGAGACACTTGGTTTCCAATTAAAAGTTTCAAGAACCACTCTTGGCCGAATTTGTTCTTTCTTTCTTCTTCCTCACTTTAGTTCCATATTTCACTAGGAACACATAAACATCAAAAACACTTGGTTTGCACACACAAGCTCAAAAATGGCACTATGGCCGAATATTACTTTTCAATCCTTCTTTATTATTTTAGTTCCATATACATCTAGGAACTCATTAAATGTCAAGAACACATGGCTAAAATGCCAAGCCACAAAAATTACAACATGGCCGAAACTTTATTAGCTTCCTTAGTTTACAAAATTTCTCTTTTTTTACATCCATCTTTTGGCGATTGCCTTATACATTCACAAGGACTTCAATACTACCAAGAAGACTTAGTTTTATGCTCATGCACGCCAACAAACCAACTTGGCCGAAAATCCATCTTTGCTTTTCTTCCATCCTTGGCTCATTTCCTTGCTTGGGATGGCCACACAAGCTTCAAGGCACCAAGAACACTTGCTTTAAAGCCTTATAAAGCCATGGACACTCATGGACAAAACCTCCATGCATGAACCTTCCCTGGTCTTTGCATGCATGGCTTCAAATGCTTCAAATCCACCAAGAAAAACTTGGTATCCTTCATAAAAATCCAAGGCCGAAAGCTCAACTTGTTATTCTAGCATAAATCCAAAATGGCCAAAAGTTTAGTAAGCTTTATTCTAGCTTAAAAACACATAAAATGACCAAGGAAACTTGGTTTACTTACAACTCCTCAAATGGAGGAAAAAGGCCGAAAATGAGCTTCATTTTTCCTTGGAGTTCTTCTTGATTTCCATGCTCCCCATGGCTTAAAAATGCCATGCATGTTCATGAGCTCTTGAGTTGAGCTCAAGAACACTAAAAATCCTTCATGGCCGAAACTTCAAGGGAGGATTTCTTGGACCTTTCTCTTGATTTCTTACTCTAGATGGGTTTAGGAGCTTGAAATCTCTAAGGAAATGTGTTTGTATGTGCAAGGAAGAGTGATTTTAGCTATGGCCGAGAGGTAGGATGAAGGAAGAAGATGATGGAGCTTGAACAAAGCAATGGCTGGTTGTGTAAGAGTTTAGAGAGAAAGGAGAGCATAAGGGCTAGAGAGAGAGTGGTGTGTAAGTGAAATTAGCGTGTTTGAAGGATGATGGCCGGTTATTGCACTTGGTGGAGAGGGGGGACAATTTTGAATGGCCATTAAACAATTGGTAGTGGAGACAATAAACTAATCATAGTGGAGTTTGTAGTGGGAGACAAAGGATGGGCAAATATAATTAAATATGGTGAAGGTGGGGGACAAGTCTAAGCGGGACATTATAATAATCTTAGTGGAGGATGTAGTGACTTAATATTTAAATGGTATTTTGGGGTGGCCGGCCATGGAAAAATCTGCCATGCAAATTGGCCAAATCCCCCACTTAGTCTTCCAACTTCTCAATTTATGCAATTGAGTCCTCCCACAGAATTTTCCTTTGTGCAATTGAGTCCCTCAACTTCAAATTCCACCATTTTCATCACCAATTCTCTTGGCCTTTGCCACATTTAATTCCAAAAGTGTCCAACACTCATTTATGCCCATTCTTCAATTAATTCACTGTCTCCCCAATTTAATTGAACTAAGTTTCCAAATTAGGAAACTTTTTATATCCTCAATTCACTTAACCCAGGACTTAATCATTTATCATTTTTCAGGTATTACAATCCAAATGCAAAAATCAAACACAAACAACAAACACATGTATCCAGCAGCAACAATATTCTTTGGTTAGTCCATAAAACATGTAATAAACATAAGTAGATCACCATGGCAGCCCTCCTCAAGCATAAGCTTGGTCTTAGAAGAGTATTAACATGATTTAGTACTAACTTTGGGCTCTAGAAACCCTTAAATTCACTGCCATCACTGTACACTTCAAACTACGTCACAAAACCTTCACTAAGTGCCTTCCCCTCACTAAGCTTGGTTCACTAAGCTCTTGGCTTTCTTCCAATCTTAGCCCTAGCTCCATGGATGCTTGGAAATATAGTAGATCTTCCTTGATGCTTTGGTTGTCTTCTCTTGCCTTCTCTTGATTGTTTGTAGTAAGGTAGCTATGGTGGATGGTGGAGGAGCTTAAGGAAGAAGCCTAGCTTCTGGGAGTCAAAATAGGGAGGAACTAATTAATGAAATAATGATTTTGCTTTAGTTTTTCCTTATTTATTCTGTATTTGACCTTGGTGGCATATATGCAAATTTTTTAAAATCTGGCCGACACTTGGAGAGATTATATTCATCTATTTTGGCTGGGAAAGTGATTTTTGTTACCACCTTTAACCTTGTGAAAGGTAATTATAACCTTTAGACAAAAAGGTGGACATTTGGATCCTTAGTTGGAATTATGCCATAAACGATCAACTTTGACTTCTTAAGCACTTTGGTCCCCAACAATATCCTTAATTCCATCCATGCCCTTTCTTTATAATTCCATCCATGTCCTTTCCTCACAATTCCATCCATGTCCTTTCCATAGCCATTTTTGGAAATTTGTGCAATTGAGTTTCCAACTTTTGTAACCTTACAATTTATTCCATAGGTTACTTGAAAATTAGGCAATATGCCAATGCTTTCTTAAGGACCAACTTATCATTGTTTGTGCCACTTAGGGAAGTGTATACTGAATACTTTACACTTGACATTTTGTACACTATGTTTAAAATTAAAGCATACAAGTTTAGGTCCTTATGCTATAATTTTCCCATTTTGTGAAGGTGGTAATAGATGAAGCTTAAGGTCATCACTAGTCCGTAGGGTCTAAAATATCTTATTCATTCAGTTCAACCAAAACTCAACATCATTAGCATCTCCCTTGCCATAAAAGGATGGCAGATCCAACCCTTGGATCTGCCCAAGCATAGAAACTAGGGATCCCTCCCCATGCTGAGCCTTAGTAGTAGCAGGCTCTCTGTCCTGGCCATTGCCACCTCTCTGGGCTACTAGTTCTGGATCATAATGGCCAACCTCTGCTGGCTCCTCACCCAAATCATCAACAACCTCAAAGTCATGCCCATTGGCCCCCTTATTTTGGGCCTGGGCCTGAGCTAGGGCATTCAATGCCTGTGTCAAGAAAGAGTGTGTCTTATTATGCCAATCCATACGATCCAGCATCTGCAAGGTAAGAGCGTATCGAGCATCACCTCTACCCTAACCATCTTGGCTTACATTAGTGGCCATGTTGTTCCTAGTGTGAACCATAACTAGACCTACAAATAAATCACAATCACAAACAATGCAACACACAATCAAAAGTCATGATCATTAGTCTAACTTCGACTCTATACATAGGACTCTATGGTGGTAGCAACGTAGACCTTTGCCCTTAATATAACCTAGGCTTTAATACCAACTGTGAGGAACCATCCTAATAAACACCTAATTAAATTCTTAATCAGGCTAAATTATTATACTGCCTAATCCAAACTCTTAATTAGGCCATAATCATTCATCGTTTCCAAGATCTATTGCTGAGATTTACTATGTAAATCCTAGCCACTTGCCTAGCATTTAGTATTTACTTGAGAGTTAAGAAAAATATTTACTTAATTCCAATAAAACACTTAAGTTTAATAAACTAAGATAGTGGTTTGGCAAGATTTAAAGAAAACATGAAATAAATATGTGCGGCCATGTAAGAAAAACATTTTTAATGCTCATGCATACACCAATAATATATCATGCCAAGCCATTGATGAAAACTACACTATTAGCAAGTAAATACTACGGCAACACAGTATCAAAGTGTTTTGCCTATCAACCTAAATAAGTAATGCCATGGCTTGAGAAGCCTAACCCGAATTAATAATAATACATGCCACGGTTATGCTAACTCAAAGTTAATACCAGTAAACCTCATACTAGCTGCTACCATCATGCTACAAAATAGTCATGATCGAACTGGTCGGTAGGCCCACCTTTTCCTGGAGAGAGAAACCCACGCGAGAAGTGACCCAAGAAGTACTTGCCTAACTACCTTGCTCTATAAGGCAAATAAGTTTAGGGTTAGACTCTGACCATTAGTGCACACAACATATGAAAAATGAACATGTAGTTTATGTAATATGTACCTACGTAAAACTAAAAACAAGTATCAAATAATCATTATTGATTATTTGTCTCTTGGATGATGTTATCTACACATTAACAATAAGGGTAAGTATATAAAATACTTAGTAAGGCATTCTAAAACAAACAATTTGTAACAACATCACACATAATGGACCATATGCACACATTGCCATGCATGCATAAACCTTGCCCATAAACTCTATGAGCATGCCATGAGCTCTTACGGCATGGATTATTATACAATGATCATCATATCATGCTCCTTTGGGTGCATGACTCCTCATACTTCTCACACAAGAAAACAAAAAAAACAAACAACAAACAAACAAACAAAATACCCATTAGTCCATTTTTGCCGTTGAGCATGCATCCTTGCATTTGCCTTTGAGCTTGCCAGCTTTCGCTAGATCAAAACTCCCTTATTGTATGTAATAGGGTTCAACCCAATTTGATGTGTGCTTATTTGTGGCCCAAGTCATTTAGTAGGCTTGAGTGCCATTTGGGCCCTAGGTTTTTTACCGTGAGCTCCTCGACATGGGTCATGCCCAAACAATAACCCAAGGCTGACATGGAAACCACGCCCTTAGGGCATGCCCATACAGCCTCCTAGGTGCGCATAGCCACGAGCCTATAGGCATATGCACATGCACACCCTGGGTGTGGCATTAGGAGCCCTTTAGGCACACACAGCTACATGACCACTTGGCCGCACACATATGCACCTTATCACACCCAACTCACCATGATCCTAGGCACCCCAAAATACTCATGAACCTAGGAACCCATGCCACACACACACAACCACATATTGAGCTCTTGAGGTCGATCGCAACATCGACACACCCAAATTGAGGCACACCTTTCTTGTGCTTGCCAAACCTTGAAGGTTCAGCCACACTCATCTACCAAGCACCCAATGCTTGATCCACACACCATTTTACAGCCCAAGTACCAAGGACACCACTTATTGCCCGCAACTAGGAGCTAGGTCTGACCTTAGTGCCACATAAGCCCTCTTTGGCTCTATTGGTCACCCCGTGCCCTTTTTGCCCGACCATTCGTCCTAGCTTTTAAAAAGGCTAAAACATGGACAAAGCTTCCCAAAGAGGGAAGGGCTAGAACACCTTATCCTTGTGTAGGTCACACCTTGCAAGCCCACGCTTCAAGTACCAAAAGTCCTTTCCTAGTCACCTTGGAGTCCTTTAACTATATAGTAAAATAACCACTTGACCCATCAACGCATTTTCAGCCTAGGGCCAACATTTTTTACTACACATAAAAAAAAAAAAATACCTCCTCACCTTGGTAGAAAATCTCAAACCAAAACTCCTCTTCGAACCTCAACAGTTCTCCTCCCTCACACCAAGCCTAATCTTAGCAACCAAGGGTTTTTATGAGCAAAAGGTTGTTGTTTAAGGAAGAGGAAACTAAGGTCTAGTAAAATAAAGTTTCTCACATCAAAATAAAAATCCCAAAGCCATGGCCACCTTTTGAAGAGAAAGAAACCAAACTCCTAAGCCCTCCCTTACAACAAATACACTTTTTCCTTGATTTTTCACTTACAAGCTCTTTTTCTCTTATCTTTGCTTCATCCTTTTGGTGAGTTTCTGTGATTTTAAGGTTTTAGGATGGGATAAATGGTAGAGAAAGAGAATAAAGTGATCCAGAGTGTTTGGGGGTGAATAAGGATGGAAAATTGGTGAAAGGGTTAAAATGGTAGAGGATTAAGGCCTTTACAGGGTTAGTAGTGGTTCAGCCTTTTTAACCAAGGGAAATAGGGGTCCTTCCATGTTTTTGGAAGCTTATTTCCTTCCTTAAAACTAGGTTTCCTCATTACTTAAAGTTTTCAAGAGGTGCTTGCAGTGAAAGTGCCTTTTAGGCCTTATACCCCTTGGTTAAAAGGAAATTACCTCCACAAAATGCTCAAATATGTCTCTATTTGCACTTAAGTTCTTAGATTTTTTCCCTCCTCTTCCAACCATGTATTTTCCTAACCATGACCAAGGTGACTCTGTCTTACGTGGTTTGACTTGTGTTTGACCAAGTTTGACTCGCCAAAATTACCAAAATGCCCTTTCTAGCTTCTCTTGTAAGAAAAGTCTCAAACTTGGTCAATTTAACTTCAAACTTCACCAAATTTCACAAAATGGTTTCAATTACCATTTGTCACCTTACTAGACCCCTTTTGACCATATTTGAGCTAAAAATTACCATTTTCCCTTCCTCACTTCCTTAGCAAGAAAAAGCTAATCTTTGGTCAAATTAAGTTCAAATTTCATCAACAGGTTCATTTTGCCTCTAGAAGCTCAATTATATCTTTATTGGCCACATTTTGACCTTTAACATGAAAAATTACCAAAATGCCCCTAGTTGCCCTAGTGGTCAATTTACCATAGATTTTTAATCCTATGAACTCCAACGACTATATGACTCATTAATTTGGCTTAAACCTAGGTTGTAAGTGTAATCTTATCGAGGATTATGTAAATAAAAGAAATTAATTACCTGATAAAATTAGGGTTCTCACAATACCTAGTAACCAACTCATTGGTCGTAATAAAACTCCTCAATGCTGTTCTGATGAGCCTCAGCTCATGTGAGATTTCTTGCTGTAGTTCAAGCTTTTTGACCAAAGTAGATCATATAACAGAAATAGTAGCTCCAGTATCAAAAGTACTTTAACACTAACATTTTGAAAAGTGGAATTACCTCGAATGGTGGCTAGCTCCTTAGTTACTTGAGCAACCAAGGTAAAGACCCTTGGCTCAACTACTACTGTGGAAACTTGAGCCACACCAGGTCAATTTTCTATGGCAAGGGATGTAGGGGGCAGATTCCTAGGCAAACCCGACAAGGGTCGAGCCCGTGGGCTTTCCCTCACACAATGACCATTCTGACCACAGATGTTGTAAATGTTTGTACCCAAAGTGCATGGCTTTGTTGCATGAAACCGCCTATACTTAGGGCACAAACCCACTTTATGTGTTAACTCCTAACAAAAATGGGAGAATTACAAGGGTGTCATAATGGCTAAAAACCATTATATTGTGTAATTCTCTTTATAGTGATTCAAGTGTGAGGGGTAAAAGGTATAATAAACACCTCCTTAAAAGTGTTCTAAGCTACCAACTTGGCCCCCAAGAAAGGGCACAATGATTGCTTGTTTGTCAGGTAACCTTTGGACTTTTTTGTATGATTTTGGAAATGTAGGTACTCAATTGCAAAACTCTCAAGAAATAACTTTGGAGAGTTGTGGGAAGAATATGAATGGAATGGAAGTACTATTGGAGGACTAGATTGCCTATGGAAGACAAGTGTGGGCAAAGAAAACAAAAAAAAGGGCTTAAGGACCTAAGTGTCCTAGTGTCGGCCTTTGGTTGTTTATGCTTTTGACTTGAGTCAAATGGAGAAATTGTTGGGTTATCCCACTCAAGGAAGGACAGCCAAGGCATGGTAGGGATATGGTCAAATGTAGGCCAAGAAAGTAATCATAATAAACCAAGGTTTTTTAGCAAGGAAAATGACATAAAGCAAGGCTAAGCTTGTTAAGTGTGTTTTGTGCACCTAAGCTCATTTAAGCCCATTTAAGTGGCCAACTCACTTATCTCTCTCCTATTTTTGGCTTCCTCTAACCCAAGAACACAGCTGCACTTCCTTCATAGCAACCACACCTTCAAACTTGCAATTGATTGAAATTGAAGGCAAAAGGAAGCAGTTGGAAGCAAAGTAGAGCTACTGCTTGGATACTTCATGGTTCAATCTTAATTTTTAGCCTACCCACTTTGGTAACAGTTCTCTTTCTCTCATGGGTTATTTTCTACATTTTCAAGGAATGAAGGAGATAGGGCTAGGCTTGGAAGAAAGCCATGAGCTTGATGAACCAAGCTTACTGAGAGGAGTGCACTTATCGGTGACCTAGTGTGAAGTGCACAAAAATGGTAGTGAAATGAGGATTTCTAGAGCCCAAATTTAGTACTAAATAGTGTTAAAATCCTCCTAAGACCAAGAAATAGCTTGAGGATGGATACCATAGTGATTTGGTTGTGTTTATTATGTGTTTTATGGACTAACCTATGGTATATGTTGCTGCTGGATTTCATGTGTTTGTTGGTTGTGAATGGCTGCTGCATTTGGTTGCTATATCTTGTACATATGCATTGTGATTTTTTATTTTAGTGTCTTTGGATGCAAGTTTTAATGAGGGTCACATTTCCTTAAGCAACCAAGTGTTTCCCTTACTAAGCTTCACAGTGAAACTTACTCCCCTCGATTTTATCATTTCAGGTCCAGTAGAAAGATCACATTCAAACTATCTTTGTGCCTTGAATTTTGATCTAAAATTTCATGTGCACAAACTTCCATGTGTCTAGCTATGATCCGAAAAGTTTAGTGATTTTAGGAGCACATTTCTTATTTTTAGTGATGGTGCTTATTGTGCTATGTAGCCACTGTCCAGCATCCTGTTTTTGGAGTCCATTGTATCTCAGGTACTCCTGTGACTTAGGGTGTGTATTTAGCTAAGTTAAGACCATTTTGTCATTTATGTATGCATGTGGATGTAGTGTATGTAAATGAGACAAGTAGGTGAACATTTGAGTAATGTTTTGGCAATGTATGTGATGCGGTGCAAAGCTGCCTAAATGGGAATGATAGGGTGCTTACTTGAAAATTCTGTTTTGGTCACATAAAGTTACTAGATGGAAGAGCTTGTAATTCCTATGCGTATTGGACATGTATGGCATGGCCTTGGAGGGCTTACCCCATTTGAATGAAGTGTTTGCACACTTAAGAAATTTTGTATGGCCAAAATGGTCATAAGGTGACCATAATTTTGACTCTGTACTCAAAGTTCTTTATCTCCTTGTGTAGAATTAATCTTAGTATCAAATTTTGACCAAACCTAGAGAACATCTAGGGGTTAAACTAGGATTTGAAATTTCTACATTTGGATCTCTGTAGCCAAAGATATAATTGAAAATTTGGCAAAGTTACTGTTCATTTGATCAGAATTTTGTAACCAACTTCAAACATCCATAACTTGGTCCATAAGTGGGCTATTGATGTAAAACAAAATTTCATGGTTTTATCTAAGTATATATTTGGTAATTGAACAAATAAAATAAGGGGTTTCATGGCTAGATTAGTATAGTTTATTGGAGAAGGTTCGGGTGCAGTGGCTGGAATTTTTGAACCTAGCAAGAATGCTTAATATGTGGAAGCCAAAACTAAGGCTTGTGCTAGTGTTTTCCTTCTTAGCTGCCATAGTGTGCATAAATGTGAATATGTGTGTTATTATTAGACCAATATGCATGTATTTATATAGTGTTCAAGGCACCAATCCTGGGAGTTTAAATACATAGTTTTGGGACCATAACTGGATTACCCTGGAGTGGGTAACATTCTTCCTCTTGAATGGCCCTTGACACTCAGCTGTCCTTACTACCATTGGTCATGTCCCAGGGCTTTTTCCTAGGTTGGATGGTCCAACCTCCATATTCTTGTTTGATATTCTTGAATCTTCTATCTCTCTCCCTAAGGCCAATGCCTTTTGAACCCCCTGGTGACAGCTTCAGATGTCCACCATCGCCATATACCTTCGAAGCATGGGCTTAAGGCCTTGAAAGAAAATTTTAGTCTTCAACTCATCATTACCGGCCATATAAGGAGCATAACATATGAGTGAATTGTAATGCTGCTCATACTCCCTCACAATCATTTCTCCTTGAACCAGATTTTCAAATTGAATCCTCCTCTAATCTTGTGCAGCTTCATAGATATATTCTTGTCGGAACTTCCTCTGAAAGTCTGACCACTTAAGCACCTTTTTCTTGTCCTCTGGTCGACTACCATTACTTTTCCTCAACATCTCCATCACATCATCCCACCATAAACTAGCCCTCCCTCTCAGAAAGAAAGGTATTAAGGCCATCATTTGCTTGGACTCATAACCTCCAAAAGTAAAGAGTCAGTTCAACTTTAACAACCAATTCTCTGCTCTATCAAGGTCACCTAACCTAAGAGAATTTGGTGGCTCAACCATCTTGAATTTCTTTAGCTATCTCATTTGATGTGGGGTTTCTCCCCTCCTTAGAGCCTCTACATCATCCTGCTCCTCCTTAAGCTCATAAACAGGATATTACCTCTCATGGGCTCTATGCACTTGCCATTGATTGACTTGCCTCTCTTGACCTTAGGGTGGATCATTCCCCTGGTCATCATTCCCTTCTTGAGTAGCCCCTTCATTTTCTTGGTTCAGAAATAACTCCGTCAGAATAGTGGACATACCTTGTGCCACCTGTACCACACTTTGTGTCAACCCCTCAAGCACCCTAGATATCCTATCTAGCGTTGCCACAATTGGATCACTAGAACCTTGACTAGGTTCTCTAGTTCTTTTGGAAGCCCCTGACCTAGTGTTAACCATGGCAACCTACAACCAAAGCTAGATGACATTCCACAAATGTTGGTCAGTACTAACTATCCTAGCACGTGGACTTTAAACTAGACCTTAGTCCTAGCCTCCAACATCTATGAACTTTAAATTAGAGCTCTTATACCAAAATCACATGGCTACCCTTGGCCCTACCTAGGAAGCCTATGAGAATAAGTCTCATAGCAGTTGCAATTGGCTAGTTATATATGTGTATGGATTAAAACTCTATGATACTAGTCAATTAACCTAGAATATGCAGGATGCATGCTCCTTGTGCTTTGACTTAAGCTAAAGGAAATCATAAGAACATTCATTTAGCCAAGTATTTTAATGGAAAACAAGCTCAAAAAGCCCAAGCATACGAAATCAACATTGATATGAATTTACTACACTTAACAACTATGTGGGAGCATTCATACATAAAGTAGACTAATACCCCACCCAAGAGCAACCCTAGAGCCTAGGAATCCATCCATAATCATAAGACACAACTAGTGCATACAACATACACAAGGCTGTCCTATTGAGATCATTTCATCTAACTCCTACCTTAGATGTAATCCCAATGAAAAGCCTAAAAAAGTCCTCCATGTGCTCAATTAGCCACTACGGCCAAGAAAGACTATAGTTCGTACAACTATTTTACCAACAAGTGGCTAATAAAACTAGAATCATAAATATTCTCATAGCAAGATAATTGCAAAAGCAAACCACCATGACAACCCTCTATGGTTATCACGTCTAACACCATCAAAATCTACGTAGCATAAACTAGGGAGTGAGAATTATAATTCTCAAAAAGGGTCTTCACCTGCAAGAAAAGATACTAAGGACAACACATATATAACCATATGTAATCTGCTATAAGCTCGTACAACGTGAGGCTAAACTTAATGCGCATAAGTTTTAGTCCGTTAGGACTTGTCCTCTACCTAGTCCTTGAACTACAATGCAAAGCCTTGTTTAGTAGCAACCATTGCTTACTCAACTAACTAGTGAAGTTCTCCACTAGTTGAACCTCTTTTATGTTGTACAGGGGCACTATGGTTGGGCTGAAAGTTCTTAGGACCCGAAGAACCCACTAGGTGTACTAAGGTTGCCTCATCAAGACCTTGAAGCCAAAGATACAACTAAAGCCTTAATGGTGCTAAACCTCCCACCTTATCTTTAGGTGTACTAAGGTTTCCTCATCAAGACCTTGAACCTGAAGGCAAAACGATGGTCTCAATGGTGATAAACCTTCCACCTTATCTAATGGTGTATTATTGTGGCCAAATAACTAGTTTTATCATGAAGCACATTTACCTTTTACAAAACTATAAAAAACTCGTAGATCATGATAGAGTTTTTGGTTGTTCTAGAGTGTCATTGTACCATTACAACCCTTAGGCACCCCTAGGACCATCCTTGCCCTCCCCCGAATCTTATTTGAAAAATCTAAAATTTGTTGAAAAAGGCCTCTAAGGCCTAGGTGCGAGGAATGGTGTCTCTAAGGCCTAAGCGGGAGAAGCACCTGAGGCTTAGGCACTAGTTTGGCCCTAGGCACCAGGAGCACTCTATTCTATGGAATGAAAAATGTGCCTTCGGTGCTGAGGCTCTGGGTGGCACCTAGGCACTAGGACCCCTGTGTCCTAAACTTCAAAAACACCTTCCTAAGCCTCTTTAGCATTTTCCTATGAGTTTAAGGCATACAATAAACACCTAAACTCACCATAAACCTATAAAACAACTTACATAGGCCACAAATACACCATCACAAACTTCGTATGATTCATCAAAACATCACACAATCCACAATTCCAAGCCTAATCCACCAAAAACACACTTGCCATAATCAATGCTATTTATGAAACTACTTGATTCCATCAAGCGTCAACACTTAAATATAATCAATAAAACTTGAAGCACTTAATCCTTTACCTCAACCTTAAGTAACAAGCAAGAATTATGCAACTTTTTCACGCCAACCATGTTCCACAAAGTCAAACCTAAATTCCAAGCAAATATAGGCACAAAACATCAAGTTACTAACTTCTAACCAAAACCCAAGCTCCCAATCAACTAATAAACATGAAATCACTTAAGAACTCATTGATTACCTCGTATAAAAAATAGGGGGTGGGAGGAAACATGCTTCCAAGCTCCAAAACCATGATTTTATGCTTGAAAAAAGCTTCCAATGGCCTATATACTTATGGTGGCTTCATTTTTCACTAAAAACACTTGATTTTGGGCTCAAATGGATGGAGAAGTGATGCTTTGAAGGATGAACCCTATGGCGGCCATCCCCCCCTTACCATCTTATATCGCAAGTTTAAAACCTAAGCCACCAAAGTATTAGACTTGAAACTCTTAAACCCTTTTATTTTGGTAACCATAGTCATTCTTGGTCAATTCCTGTTTATTTCAACTAAGTTTGGGTTAAAGTTAAAAGATATGTTATAAAACCTCATTTTTAACACTTGGGACCTGACCTAACAATTCAGTATGCAAAATTACCATCTTGCCCTAGAACATCATTTAGTGCCCAAACCTCCTCGAAACTTAGTGAACTTTGGTAAACTTCCTTATTCTTACTATGTGCACTTGAAATAAGGTTCCAATCTATAAATTTAATTAATTTACCTCCTTCAACTGAGCTTTCTACTAGGAGGGTCGTAGCATTTTTTGTGAGGGACATTTCCATCCTTTCAAATATTTTCTCTACTTGAAAAACCCATAATTCAACTTCTTTAAGCTCACAACCACCACTCAATATGGGAGGATTTAATGCCAAGAATCCTTCCAACTATCCCTCTGTAAGACTACCCCCATTAAGTTTCCTTCTTCCTACTTCAGTGTCGCAGGTTCCACCTCTTGGTGGCCTTCTTTTTGTAGTAAGTTATGTAGAAGGCTAAGTCCTCATTCGAGTAGTGTATGTGTCCAGTTCCTACACCTTTAGACACTCCTCTATCTCTACTCTGGTTTCTTGTCTCAACTCTAATCTGACTCTTCTTGCACTCGAGTGTCTTCTCTCTTCTTTACCCTCATGATCATCATCATCGTGGCCATTCTTGCTTGCCTCGTCTACAAGCATTGGTTCTTTGCCATGCCTTCTCCCCCTTCTGCCGTCTTCCACTTTTCTGACCTCCTCAACATTCTCGTGTGCTTGGGCTTGGCCTTTAGGCAAGGCTTGCATGCCTACCACAAACTAAACAATGGTGGCTTGCATTGTTTCTATCATTTGTTCCATCTTTTCTTGTTTTCCTTAGCTAGGCCCAAGTATGTCAACCTTGGTATTAGGCTCCTTAGCCCTATTAATGTTACCCACTCCAGGGTAGTCCAGTTATGGTGCCAAAACTGTGCATTTAGACTCCCAGGATTGGTCATGTTCTGTAGGCCATCAGAACACTACCCTTAGTGTGCATACCCAAGTGGCCCTCTTGGGCACTATGTAAATACATGCCTATTGGTCCAACCATCACACACATATTCACATTTCATGCACACCATGGCAGCAAAGAAGGAAAACACTAGCACAAGTCTTAGTTTTGGCTTCCACACATTAGGCAATCTTGTTAAATTCTAGTGATCAGCCACTGCGCCTGTAACTTCCACTAATAAACTGTATCATTCTAGCCTCATAACCCCTTGTTTTCATTGCTCCATTATGAATTAGAGACTTACAGAAAACCAAGGAATTTTTTTTTACACCAATAGCCCACCCATGGACCAAGTTATGGATTTTTGAAGTTGGTTACAAAATTCTGACCAAATGAACAGTAACTCAGCTAATTTTGCAACATCATATCGTTGGCTACAAGGATCCAAATCCATAAATTCCAAATTCCGGTTCAACCTCTAGATGTTCTCTAGGTGTGGTCAAAATTTCATACCAAGATTCATTCTACACAGGGAGATATTAAACTTTAGGTACATGGTCGAAATTCTGGCAACTTTTGGACCATTTTGCCCATACAATTTTTCCAAACCATGCAAACACTTCATTCACAAGGGGAAAGCCCTCCAAGGCTATCCCATATATGTCCATTACACATAGGAATTACATTCCCTTTCTTTTAACAACTTTATGTGGGCAAAACAGAATTTACAAGTAAGCAGCCCATCATTCACACTTAGGCAGCTTTGCACCACATCACTTACATAGCCAAAACATTACTCAAATGTTCACATACTTGTCTCATTTTACATACACTACATGTACATGCATACATGCACTACAATATGGTCTTAACTCAGCTAAATACGCACCCTAGGTTACAGGAGGTCCTGAGACACAATGGACTCCAAAAACAGGATGCTGGACAGCTGCTGCACAACACAGTAAGTACCACCATTAAAAATACCAAATGTGCTCCTAAAATCACCAAAATTTCCAGATCATAACTAGACATATGGAAGTTCATGTACCTGAAATTTCAGATCAAAAATCAAACCACAAAGGTTAGTTTGAAGGTGATCTTTCTGCTGGACCTGAAATGACAGAATTGAGGGGAGTAAGTTTCATTGAGAAACTTAGTAAGGGTAGCACTTGGATTCAATAGGCAATGTAACCATCATTAAAACCTGCATCCAAAGACACTAAAACACAAAAACCACAATGCATATATACAAGATATAGCAACCAAATGCAGCAGCCAAACACAAACAACAAACACATGAAATGTGGCAGCAACATATACCATAGGTTAGTCCATAAAACATGCAATAAACTTAAATAAATCACTATGGCAGCCCTCCTCAAGCTAATGCTTGGTCTTAGGAGGATTTTAACAGTAGTTAGTACTAACTTTTGGGCTCTAGAAACCCAGAAATTCGCTGCCATCACTGTGCACTTCACACTAGGTCACAAAACCTTCAATAAGTGCACTCCCCTCACTAAGCTTGGTTCATCAAGCACATGGCTCTCTTCCAAGCTTAGCCCTAGCTCCATGGATGTTTGAAAATACAGAAAACAACCCATGAGAGCAAGAGAACCCTTACCTTGATGGGTATGCTGAAATTGGAGCTTGATCCTAGGTGCACTCAAGCAATAGCACCAAATAGCTTCCAATTGTGCTTCCTTGACTTCAATTGCAAGTAGTTTTGAGTTTGAAGGTATGGTGGCTATGGAGGAAGTGTGGAGGAGAGGGCTGGCTTTCTTTTTGCTGGTGGAGGCCGAAATTTAGAGAAGCAAAGGTGGTCTTGACTACTTAAATAGTCAAAAGTACACTAAACACACTTAAGTAGTCTTAACCTTGTCTTATGTCATTTTCCTTGCTACAAGACTATGGTTTCTTAGTCTTAATCTCTTGGCCCACATTTGACCATCCTTATCTTCCTTTAGCAGCCCTCCTTATGTGGGATAACCCCACAAAACTTCCATTTGACTTAAGTCATAGACATACACATCTTAAGGCCTACATTAGAACACTTAGGTCCTTTATGCCTTTTTGTGTTTTCTTTGTCCTTAGTTGTCTTCCATAAGCAATTTGGTCCTCCAATAGCACTTTTATACCATTCATATCCTTCCCATAACTCACCAAATCTCTTTTGTAAAAGTTTTGCAATTGAGTACCCGAATTTCCAAAATCTTACAAAAAAGTCCATAGGTTGCTTGACAAACAAGCAATCCTTAAGACTTTTCTTGGAGACCAAGTTACCAACTTGGAACACTTTTAAGGAGGTGTTGATCATACCTTTAACCCCCCCCACTACAATCACTATGGTGAGAATTACACAATATAATGGTTTTTAGCCATTATGACACACTTGTAATTCTCCCATTTTGTGAGGTGGTAACAATTAAGCTCTACAGCCCTTTGTTGCCTCACAGGCTCATGTCCATCCCTAGGATGGGTGGCTCTGTTCTCATCCTACTCAAGACCTTTTTGGTCTTTTCACGAGTTTCTCATCCTAGACATGAGGGCATTTAACATACACATGCATAATAAGTAGAAGTCTACTTAAACTTAAGTGGGAAAAAAGCCTAGATAGACTAAAAATGAAAAATCTGCTCTAATACAAACAAAGCTATCATGCCCCAAGTAGGCCCCAACCAAAATGCACCTAAACTATGCCTAAGAGACTTATTGCAATAACCTAGTGCCCTCCCAGGGCGCCTACTATACACAGAGATTCTTGGGTCCAAGAATTGGCTTTTTTGTGCCCTATTGTACCTATCAAAAAATAGGTATGCTTACCTAGGTACCTACCAAGCACATTGGGGCACTATCTCATAGTGCACTACATCACACACACGCACAAGCATAGACAAGGCACTATGGCGCGCACTCCATACCGAACACATTGGGGCACTATCTCATAGTGCACTACATCACACACACACACAAGCATAGACAAGGAACTATGGAGCGCACCCTAGGAAATCACCAACCTAAAACTATCTCATACTTGCGCCACAAGGCGAGCTTCTAAAGCAACATTTCAAATGTTATGTTCTTGTGCATATCAAGTGTGCATACACAATTCGTGACAACCAAGATGCCCATTTTCAAGTTTTGAAAACCATTTTCATATGCAAGGGAGGTTAGCCAAACATATTTAGCTATGTTTACAGAAGCCATACCACACATGTGTACACCACCGAAACCACATAGGCATAACATATCACCAACAATCTTGCATGCTCTTCACATCACACATACACAACATCAAGTATATGCACAAGTTTAGGTAAACCTACCTAAGGTCTAGCTTACACCACACACCAACTAGTACATTGTTCTTTCGAATGCCACCAATAACATTCAAACATACCACATCCAAAGATACGTAGTTACATGCCATGGTACTTAGTAATACCCAAAACCCATTTTGGACACATAATACAAAAGGGTGCTTTGCAAAACAATTCCCACCACTACTCCAATAATCAAAAAGGCAAACCATATGACCAAAGCCCATGAGCACACATCCATGAATTTATACTATTCCCACAACACTAGCCATAAAGCTTGCAAGCAACACAAAACATATGAGCTTGCCTTATACATATACTTGTACTTAGACTTATTGAGCTTAACTCTTGGTTAGAGTTTATACCTTTCAATCCGAGGCATACACCACTCACACATGTAACTCAGTGCTATAATCCTTTCACTAAAAATGTAATATTAGAGGGCAAGAGTTATACAATAACTTAGTAAGGAATCACTCAGCTTTTGAAGCCTATTTAGTTAAGCCAAAACTTAACCTCCATTACTCTTGCATATAAAACATAAAACCAAGGAAAATACAAAAAATATAGCATAAAGCAATATACTATGGGTTAGCACACACAAACAAACCCCTAAAGCAAACAGTACACACAATTCAAACCCCAGCCATAGGTTCGGCCTACAGAGCACTGGCAAGCACACATTTAGTTTGATTTGTTTCTTAGTTTCTCTAGTTAAATAGTCAACATAAAGCCCCATAGTTATACATAGGCTGGCCTACCCATGTAAGAACCCTAGTACTTGCCGTTACATAGCTAGCTATCACAAAATTAACATATAACCGAAGGTAACATAGCCCCTACAACAACAAAGGATCACTTAGCTCAGAAGCTATTCCTTAAGTGCCTAATCCTCAACTCGAACACAACAACAAAGGATCACTTAGCTCATAAGCTATTCCTTAAGTGCCTAATCCTCAACTTGAACATTGAATTCATAACCAAAATCAAGATGAGCATAGTGAATCCTTACCAACCATAGCCCTTAGTTCTCAATTAAGCCTCCAACACAAGAACTGAAGCTTGGACTTGGTCTCCAAGGTCGCCCTAGGCCAAAAACTACCAATGTGTGCTTAGTTCCTCAATTGAAGATTAATTCACAAACAATCCTACATGAACCCGGCCTTCAAGCTTCAAGAACACCCATTAATCTTCAAACAAGCTCTTTGACCCAAAAATGAAGTGTTTTGACCAAGTGGAAGCATGCATAACCGGTTAGGTGCCACATGTTACCACCTCACAAAAATGGCAGAATTACAAAGTGTGCCATAATTATTAGAAACCATTATATTGTGCAATTCTCACCATAGTGATTGAAGTGTGAGGGGTAAAAGTCATGGTCAACATGTCATTAAAATTGTTTCAAGTTGGTAACTTGGCCTCACAAAAAAACCTTAAGGATTGCTTGTTTGTCAAGCAACCCAAAGACTTTTGGGTAAGAATTTGGAAATTTGAGTACTTAATTGCAAAATTATCAAGAAAGAGCATTGGAGAGTTATAGGAAGGATATGAGTGGTAGGAAAGTGCTATTGGATGACCAAATTGCTTATGGAAGACAATTGTGGACAATGAAAAGCACAAGGGACTTTAAGGACATAAGTGTCCTAGCATAATCCTTTGGTTGTTTATGCTTATGACTTAAGTCAAATGGAAGCATTTTGGAGTTATCCCACTCAAGAAAGGGCAGCCAAAGCAAGATAAGGATGGTCAAATGTAAGCCAAGTGATTAAGCTTAAGAAACCATGATCTTGTACCAAAGAAAAAGACATAAGACATGGCCAAGCTAGTCAAAGGTGTTTAGTGCACCTAAGCTAATTTAAGTAGGCAAACTCATCTTTCCTTCTCCCATTTTTGGCCTCATCCAGCAGCCCACACTCTTTACACCTCCTTCATAGCCACCATACCTCCAAGCTTTCAATTAGTTGTAATTGAAAGCAAAAAAGGGCAATTGGAAGCTATTTGGTGCTAAGACTTGAGTGCACCTAGGATCAAGCTCCAATTTTGGCATACACTCAAGGTAAGGAGTTCTCTTGTTCTCATCGAATTAAGAGAGCCAAGTGCTGATTAACTGAATTAAGGCCATTATCTAGTGCATGGATGCATGTACATGCAAGACATGTAAAGTTGAAACAAGAATGTGAACATTTGAGGACTATTTTGCTATGTATGTGAATTTGGTGCACAAGCCCTCTAAGTGTGAATGATAGTTTGCTTGTTTGTAAATTCTATTTTAGCCACATAAAGTTGCTAGATGCAAGAAAATTTAATACCTGTGTGTATTCGACATGTATGGGATAGCTAAGGATAGCTTACCCCTTGTGAATGAAGTGTTTGCACAATTATGAAATTTTGTATGGACATAATGGTCCATAGGTGAATAGAATTTTGACCCTGCACTCAAAGTTCTATATCTCCCAATGTAGAATGAATGTTGGTATGAAAATTTGGCCACACCTAAACCACATCTAGAGATTTAACTAGGTTTTGGAATTTATGAATTTGGAGCCTTGTAGCCAAATTTATGATGTTACAAAGTTGCCTGAGTTACTGTATAGTTGGAATTGTGTAACCAACTTAAAAAATGTATAACTTGGTCCATAGGTGGGCTATTGATGTAAAACCAAATTCCCTGGTTTGGTTTAAGTTTCTAATTGACAATGAACCAAAGAAAATAGGTTAGCACATTGCTAGATTAATACAATTTTAAAGAGGAAGTTATGGGTGCAATCACTGGTTACTTAAACTTAACAAGATTGCCTAATGTGTGGTAGCCAAGATTAAAGCTTGTACTAGTGTTTTCCTTCCTTGCTGCCATGGTATGAATAAAATGTGAACATGTGTGTAATGGTTGGACAAATATTCATGAATTTACAAATGTTCTGATGTCGTACAAAACATACCAAGCCTGGGAATTTTAAATGCACAATTTTGGCACCATAACAGAACTACCCTGGAGTGGGTAAGATGACATGCCACAAAAAGTGGTCTTAATGCTAGCGTTAAAGTCCTTACTTCATGCATGGCTCATTTTAGTCCTTCCACAAACAATTGCGTCATCAAAGCCACCCGAATATGTGTGCAAAGTAGTCCACAAGCTTATAAAATCACCATTACAACCTTAGGTCCTTCAAACATTTGTTCAAATGCTTTCAGTAGACATATTTTTGCTCTACTTACATGTACCCACAAGGCTCATCACATATACCATTCACTCAAATACAAAACTTAGTTCTCCACTTCAAATTTCACATAAGCCTAGTATCAAAATGAGGATTATAAGAGGCCTCCCCTTAGGGTGTACCTTAAGACTATGTTGAATTATACCTAGATCTATTTTGGGCATATCCTTTAAGGAGTAAGCAAATAGATCATTGTTGATTAATAGAAAGGATACAAGTTTTTCCTTGTTGCCTTCATCCAATTTTTTTGTAACTTGGGTACTTCGGCTAGGGACTAGTTCTACATCATCAGTTTTAATTTTTTCAACATCACCTTTTTCTCTTTCTATTGCATCTTCAGCATGCGTGCTCTTTTCCTTCAAACTTTGCATATGGACTTTGGTGGGACTGTGCCTTTCTTTGATGAACATTTTCCTAACTTTGGCTTGGTAGATGAATATTTCTTCTTCACCTTCCTTCACCTTGAATGTGACAGTTAGGTATTTCACATCTGCTTGGAGGTGAAGGTTGCCTTGTGTCTATCTTTCAAGGATGGCATTGTACGATGATCGGACATCTATGCTGATTAACCTTGCCATTGTGGAACAAAGAGTTCTTCCTTGGTCTAGACCGAGGTACTCCTTAGCATCAGTGGTAGGTCAATCCATTTGAGTATCGGGAGTTCTTAGGGACCAACACTGAAGGTCAGCGAGGTCACAGGCTTGAGCTCACCCTAAAAATTACTCAAGTTAGACAATAGATGGGAGAACAGAATGTCAGCATTTGATCCATCATCAATGAGCACCCTCTTCACATCCCATTTTTCAATCCTTGCCATGATCAGGAGAATATCGTCATGAGGGAACTTTACAACCGACCCGTCACTTCAGCTTAGCTTTTTCATCAAGTTGTTGAACTCCATCATTGCAATCTCCTTCACCTTTCTCTTTCTTTTAGCTGAAGGTAGTCCAGTGGTTGTTGTTTAGATTACCCCAGCCAAAAGTGGGGGGTACTTTCTAGGGCTTCAGTTAGTTAGACACCTGTTGGACTAATACTCCTCATCTTCTTTTTTTCTCTAATTGCTTATTTTTTCACGAGCTTTAGGTGATCACATCCGTAAGTAGTGCCAAAGTTGTCCTTGTTTGATTAAAGATTCAATCTACTTCCTTCATTGGAAGCAATGCTTGGTATCATGCCTGTGGTCATGGTGGAACTGGCAATACCTTTTCATGCTCCTTTTGTTATCTTAGGTCATGGCCTTCGAACATTTAATTGAAGTTGCCCACTTTTTTAAGGCCATAAGGATATTTGTCCTTGTAGTGTTCAGGGGGTTGAATGTCACTGGTTTTCTCCCCCTAGATTTCTAAGGCCTACCTCCTCCCTTGGCATTGTACCAAGGTTGGTGACTATGACTTTTAAATTGATGATGCTTAGAATTTAACCAACTGATTCTCAATTCCTTAGCTATCATGTGCTATTTTGCTATTGGGAATAATTCACCGAGGGTGTCTGGGGATTTTTTGAGAACTCATAGAAGAGCTACAAATCCCTCCTCAGCCCTTTGATCATTTTGGGGATTTGAATCTCGGGGTGGAAGTTTGGGACAGTGAGTGCTTATCTATTCAATCTCTTGACATTGTCCCGAATGGTCTCTGTATTCTTTTGGGCTATGTCACACATCTGGATAGGAATCTTTACCATCAGCCAACTCTCTTTGAATTGTTGGTTGAAGGTGGTGGACAATTCTCGGAAAGCCATTATGGTTCTAGGTGTCAAGGAGTTGTACCATGCAGTTGCTGGCCCAGATAAGGTGACTTCAAAGCACTTGCAGAGGGTGGCATTGTTGGCCCCATGTAGTACCATACTCCTCCTATATTTTATTAAGTGGGCATTAAGGTCTCTTCACCCATCGTACGTTTCTAGGCATGGCACATAGAAATCACTCGGCAATGGGGCTTCCACTATCACCCTAATGAAGTAGCATTCTTTTCCAGTGAGGGTCTCTAATAACCTCAACCGAACGGGCTTTCAGGAGAGCTATTTCTTCCCCTTGTCCAATCTTTCCAAAAGGCTCTCCATCACGGTAGTGGTACTATCTTCTCTTTATTGCTTGGGAGCCAAAGGCAAGGGGGAATGGCATATTCTTTCCGGCAAAAAACTTCAACATCAACATGAGGGGGACTTCTCTGGTGGGGAAGTGCTTTGTCAATGGGGGGTCCTTGGCTATTTCGATTTAGATCTCACCATGTACCACCCATGGGATGGGGTGTTTGTTGTTGAAGACTATCCGTGGAAGCTTCTATTTAGGGAACTCTGATGAGATAGCTGGCACTCCCTTTATGAGGACATGCACGTGAGCATCTTTGGTCAAGTTGCTGCATCATTTTGGCCACTGTAGAGCGCTGGAAGTCATGTAGGAAGCCCATAGTGACTGTTAACGGATGCTTGTCCTCAGGTAGGGAAGCCTCTGAGGGTGCTTTGTCATTTTTTTTCAAAGGCTCAAGCATGAAATGGGACTTTAGAATCCCCTTATCCTTAGAATGCCGAGTCTCGATGACGGTGACCTAAGTGTGATTTCCCACAAATGGTGCCAAATGATGCTCTAACACATCTTTAATGTAGGACACGTTGGACCTTGTATAGAACCTCATCTGAATGGTATCTACAGCACTTGAAAAACACATGTTAGGAGCTCTCCGAAGTGTTTTCCTAGGGTAGGGATCTCCAATGCCCAAGTCAGTATATAAGGGAGAGATTGTTAAGAACAAAGAACTAAAAGAAAGGGTGTTTCATGTATGTTACCTGGGAGCCCCCCCAAGTATTTATGGGAGGCCTATAGGAGAAGGCTGTTATACCCAAGTTGAGTAGATCAGGACATGTGGTCAGCCAGATTTGCTGAACATTCGGTTCACACCTTCGGGGAGAGGTGTCTCCAGCTGTCCATAGGTGGTTATGCTCATAGGGTAGGGACATGTGCAAGGTTCTAGTCAGAGGTCCCTAAAAACTATATTTTTCATCTTCCCTTAGGAATGTTCAAGAGCTTGAGACCTTTTTAGGAATAGGATTTCCTCCGAAGGTAATTGAGAGAAGTGTATCAGTTGCATAGATCATGTTTGAAAGGTATATCTTCTATCAAGGGTAGTAAAGTTTTACTTTCAATGTTGGTCATGTGACCTTTCGAGGATGCTATAGAAATCTTTACCAAGGTTGGTCGTATTCCCTTTTGAAGGTGGTGTTATATCCATTGGCCTGGAGGTCCTATGAGTAATAGCCTTTTGGCTATCACAGTTTAGTATAGAACAAAAACATTCATAACTTGAATGGAATAGAAACATTCACAACTAGTTTGGAGTACAATGGAACATAAACACGAACAACCAGAATGGAATGGAGAGATTCATAACTAGTTCAGAGTAGAAATATTGATAACTAGTTCAGAATGGAGTAGAAACATTCATAGCTAGTTTGGAAAAGAAACATTCACAACTAGTTTAGAATAGAATGGAAACATTCACAACTTGGATGGAATAAAAGCATTCACTACGTATTTCAAATAGAAACATTTACAATGTGTTAGGAGCAGAAACATTGGCAACTAGTTTGGAATACAAAGTTTCACAACTTGTCTGCAATAGAAACATTCACAAGTTCTTTGGAAAAGAAACATTCATGACTACTTTAGAATGGAAACATTCACAACCTATTTTGAATAGAAACATTGACAACTAGAATGGAATAGAAACATTCACAACTAGTTTAGAATGGAATAGAAACATTCACAACTAGTTTGTAACAAAAAAAATTCATAACTAGTTTAGAATGGAATGGAAACACTCAGATCGAGTTTGGAATATAAACATTCATAGCTTGTTTAGAATGGAAATGTTCACAACTTCTTTGGAATAGAAACATTGACAACATGATTGGAATCTAAACAGTCACAACTAGTGTGGAATAGAAACATTTATAGCTTGTTTGGAATAGAAACATTCACAACTTGTTTGGAATGGAAAAGAAAGATTTACAACTAGTTTCAAATAGAAACATTTACAACTAGTTTAAAATGGAGTGGAAACATTCACAACTAGTTGAAAAGGGAATGCAAACATTCAAAGCAGGTTTGCAATAGAAATATTCAGAACTTGTTTAGAATGGAACGAAAACCAGTTCAAAATGGAAACATTCACCAATAGCTTGGAATATAATCATTTACGACTTGATTATGAAGGAATGGAAACATTCACAACTAGTTTCGAATAGAGTCATTAACAACTTATTTTAAAAAAATGGAAACATTAACAATGAGTTTGGAATAAAAATATTCATAACTTGTTTAGAATGGAATAGAAAAATTCACAACTTGTTTGGAATTGAAACATTCACAACTTGCTTGGAATAGAATGGAAATATTCACAACTTATTTAGAATGCAATGGAAACATTCACAACTAGTTTGGAAGAAAAACAATCACAACTTGATGAGAATGGAATGGAAATATTGAAAACTAGTTTAGAATAGAAACATTCACAATATGTTTAGAGTAGAATGGAAGCATTCACAACAAGGTTGGAATAGAAACATTCACAATTAGTTTAGAATAGAAGCATTTACAACTAGTTTAGAATGAAATAAAAATGTGCACAACTTGTTTTGAATAGAAACATTCACAACTTGTTCGGATTAGAAACACTCACAAGTTGTTTAGAGTGGAATGGAAACATTTGCAACTAGTTTGGAATAGAAACATTCTCAACTTTTTTTGGAATAGAAGCATTCACAACTTGTTTGGAATGAAAAAGAAACATTCCAAACTAGTTTAGAACTAAGACATCAACAACTTGTTTGGAATAGAAACATTGACAACTAACCATAGAATGGAAACATTGACAACTAGTTTGAAATAGAAACAATCACAGCTTTTTTAGAATGTAATGGAAACATTCACAACTTGTTTAAAATGGAACGGAAACATTCACTATTGCCTACTTTGGGGCAATCCAGTTATGGTGCCAAAACTGTGCATTTAAACTCCCAAGATTGGTGTGTCCTGTAGGTCATCAAAACAACATCCTTAGTGTACATACTCAAGTGACCCTCTTGAGCAGTATGTAAATACATGCATATTGGTCTAACCATAACAAAAATATTCACATTTATGCACACTATGGGAGCTAAGAAGGAAAACACTAGCACAAGTCTTAGTTTCGGCTTTCAAACACGAAGCATTCTTACTAGTTTCAAACATTCCAGCCACTGCACCCAAAGTTCCTCCAATAAAGTGTATTAATATAGCCTTGTAAACCCCTATTTTATTTGCTCCATTATCAAGTAGAGACTCAGAGCAAACTAATGAATTTTGTTTTACATCAATAGCCCAGCTACGGACCAGGTTATGGATTTTTGAAGTTGGTTACAAAATTCTAACCAAATGAATAGTAACTTAGCCAAATTTGCAATGTCATGTATTTGGCTACAGGGCTTCAAACTCAGAAATTATAAATCCCAGTACAATCTACAGATGTCCTCTATATGTGGTCAAAATTTCATACCAAGATTCATTCTACACAGGGAGATATAGAACTTTTAGTGCAGAGTCAAAATTCTGGTCACTTTATGACCATTTTTCCTATACAAAATTTCATAAGTGTGCAACAACTTCATTCACGGGGGTAAAGCCTTATGAGGATACCCTATATATGTCCAATACACATGGGAAATACATTATTTTGCATCTAGCAACTTGATGTGGCCAAAACAGAATTTACAAGAAAGCAGCGTATCGTTCACACTTTGGCAGCTTTGCACCACATCACATACATAGCCAAAACATTACTCAAATGTTCACATACTTCTCTAATTTTGCATACAATACATGTACATGCATACAGACACTACATAATGGTCTTAACTCAGCTAAATACACACCCTAAGTTATAAGAGTGCCTAAGACACAGTAAACTCCAAAAACAAGATGCTAGACAGCAGTTGCATAACACAATAAGCACCATCACAAAAATACCAAATGTGCTCCTAAAATCACCAAAGTTTTCAGATCATAGCTAGACATGTGGAAGTTTTACTACCTAAAAATTCAGGGTAAAACTCAAACTACAAACGTTAGTTTGAAGGTGATCCTTCAGCTGGACCTGAAATGACAGAATTGAGAGGAGTAAGTTTCATTGAGAAACTTAGTAAGGGTAAGTAACACTTGAATTCAATAGCCAATCTGACCATCATCAAAACCTACATCAAGGGACACTAAAAAACAAAACCATAATGTATATATACAAGATGTAGCAACCAAATGCAGCAGCCATTCACAACCATCAAACACATGAAATGCGGCAGCAACATAAACCATAGGTTAGTCCATAAAAAACATAAGAAATAAACCAAATCACTATGGCAGCCCTCCTCAAGCTAATGCTTGGTCTTAGGAGGATTTTAACATTAGTTAGTACTAACTTTGGGCTCTAGAAACCCTCATTTTACTGCCATCTTTGTGCACTTCACACTAGGTCACAAAACCTTCAATAAGTGCACTACCCTCAGTAAGCATGATTCATCAAGCTGATGGCTCTCTTCCAAACTTAGCCCTAGCTCCATGCTTACTTAAAAATACAAAAAATAACCCATGAGAGTAAGACAACCCTTACCTTGTTGGGTATGCTAAAATTGGAGCTTGATCTTAGGTGCACTCATGCAATAGCACCAAATAGCTTCCAATCGTGCTTCCTTGACTTCAATTACAACTAGTTTTCAGTTTGAACATGTGGTGGCTATGGAGGAAGTGTGGAGGAGGGTGGGCTAAATTTCTTGGCTCGCATGGCTAAATATGAAAGAAGAAAAGGTGGTCTTGACTACTTAAATGGTCAAAAGTACACTAAACACACTGAAGTAGTCTTAACCTTGTCCTATGTCATTTTCCTGGCTACAAGAAAATGGTTTCTTAGTCCTAATCTTTGAGCCTACATTTGACCATCCTTATCTTGCTTTAGCAACCCTTCCTTAGGTGTGATAACCCCACAATTTTACTTTTTGTCTTAAGTCAAAGACATACACATCCTAAGGCCTACAATAGAACACTTAGGTCCTTTATGCCTTTTGTGTTTCTTTTTTCCTTAGTTGTCCTCCATAAGCAATGTGCTCCTCTAATAGCACTTTCATACTATTCATATCCTTCTCATACCTATCCAAATATGTTTCTTGAGAGCTTTGCAATTGAGTACCCAAATTTCCACAATCTTAAAAAAAAGTCCATAGGTTGCTTGACAAACAAGCAATCCTTAAGGCTTTTCATCGGGGCCAAGTTACCAACATGGAACTCTTGTAAGGAAGTGTTGATCATGCATTTTACCCTCAGACTTTAATCACTATGATGAGAATTAAACAATATAATGGTTTTTAGCCATTATGACACTTATAATTCTCCCATTTTTTAGAATGATGAAAATTACACAATATAATGGTTTTTAGCCATTATGACACACTTGTAATTCTCCCATTTCTGTAAGGTGGTAACATTGAAAACTAGTTTAGAATAGAAACACTCACAACTTATTTAAAATGAAATGGAAACATTCACAACCTATGTAGAATGGAGGGGAAACATTCACAACTAGTTTGGAATAGAAACATTAACAACTTGTTTGGAATATAAACATTCATAACTTGTTTAGAATGGAATGGAAACATTAACACCTAGCTTGGAATAGCAACATTCACAACTAGTTCAAAATAGAAACATTCACAACCTCTTTATAATGCAATGGAAACATTCACAGCTTGTTTAGAATGTAGTGGAAACACTCACAACTAGCTTGGAATAGAAACATTCACAACTAGTTTGGAAAATTTATATTCATAACTTGTTAAAATTGGAATCGAGACATTCCCAATTTGTTTGGAGAAGAAACATTCACAACTCATTTGGAAAAGAAGCAAGCCTGACTTTTTTAGAATGGAATAGAGACATTCATAACTTATTTAGAATAAAAACATTCACAACATGTTTATAATGGATTAGAAACATTCACAACTAGCTTGGAAAAGAAACATTCAAAACTAGTTTGGAATAGAAACATTCACAACTTGTTTAGAATGTATTGGAAACATTCACAACTAGTTTGTAAATAGAAACATTCATAACTTGTTTGGAGTATAAACTTTCACAACTAGTTTGGAATAGAATGGAAACAATCACAACTTTTTTAGAATGGAATGAAAACAATCACAACTAGTTTACAAAGAAATGGAAACAATGACAACTACTTTTCAATATAAACGTTCAAAACTTGTTTAAAATTGAATGGAAGCATTCATAACTAGTTCAGAAGAGAACAATCTTAGCTAGTTTAGAATTGAATGGAATCATTCACAACTTAATTACAATAGAAACATTTACAACTTGTTTAGAATTTAATGGAAACAATCACAACTTGTTTGGAATAGAATCAATCACAACTTGATTGGAATAGAAGCATTCACAACTAGTTTGGAATGGAAACATTCATGACATGTTTCAGACAAAAATATTCACAACTAGTTTGAAATATGAACAATCATAACTTGTTCAGAGTGGAAACATTTACAACTTTTTTATAATGGAATTGAATCGTTCACAACTAGTTTCTAATAGAAACATTCATAGCTAGTTTTGGAATCGAAACATTGAAAACTTGTTTGAAATGGAGTGAAAAAATTCACAAGTAGTTTGGAATAAAAACATCCACAGCTAATTTGGATTAGAAACATTCAAAACTTGTTTGGAATAGAAATGTTCACAACTACATTGAAAAAGAAACATTCACAACTTGCTTTGATTGAAATGGAAACGTTCATAACTAGTTTGGTAGAAGAACCTTCACAACCTGTTAATAATGGAATGGAAAGATGCATAACATGTTTAGAATTGAAATAGTCATACCTAGTTCAGAATGGTAACATTCACAACTAGTTTAGAATGGAATGGAAACTGTCACAACTAGTTTGTAACAGAAACATTCACAACTAGTTTAGAATAGAAACATCCGCAAGTTGCTTGGACTACAGCGGAAACATTCTCAAGTTGTATAGAATACAAACATTCACAACTTGTTCAGAATGGAATGGAAACATTCATAACTAGTTTGGAATAGTAACCTTCACAATTCATTTAAAATGGAATGGTTACGTTCATAACTTGTTTGGAATAGAAACATTCACAACTTGTTTAGAATGGAATGGAAACATTCAAAACTTGTTTAGAATGGATTGGAAATGTTCACAACCTGTTTGGAATAGAAACATTCACAAGTAGTTTGGAGCAGAAACATTCATAACTAGTTTGGAATAGAAACATTCACAACTTGTGTGGAATACAATAAAAACAATTACAACTTATTTTGAATAAAAACATTCATAAATTGTTTATAATGGAATGGAAACATTCATAACTTGTTACCGCTTTGGGGTAGTCAAATTATGGTGCCAAAATTGTGCATTTAGACTCCTAGGATTGATAATGTTCTATTGGCCATTAGAACACTACCCTTAGTGTGCATACCTAAGTGGCCATCTTTAGCACTATGTAAATACATGCATATTAGTCCAACCATCACACACAAATTCACATTTCATGCACACCATGGCAACAAAGAAGGAAAATGCTAGCACAAGTCTTAATTTTGGCTACCACACATTAGGCAATCTTGTTAAGTTCTAGTGACAAGCCACTGCACCTGTAACTTCCTCTAACAAACTGTATCATTCAAGCCATGTACCACCTAGTTTTCTTTGCTCCATTATCAAGTGGGGACTTAGAGCAAACCAAGGAATTTTTTTTTTATATCAATAGACCATCTATGCACCAAGTTTTGGATTTTTTAAGTTGGTTACAAAATTATGACCAAATGAACAGTAACTTAGCCAAATTTGCAATGTCATAACTTGGCTACAGGGCTCTAAATCCAAAAATTCAACACCCCAGTTAAACATCTAGATGTCCTCTTATTATGGCTAGAATTTTATACTAAGATGCATTCCACAGAGGGAGATACAGTATTTTGAGTGCAGAGTAAAAATTCCGGTCACTTTATGACCATTTCGCCCATACAAAATTTCATAAGTGTGCAAAAACTTTATTCACAAAGGGTAAGCCCTCCAAGGCTATCCTATACATGTCAAATACATATGGGAAATACATTGTCTTGAATCTTACAGCTTTATGTGGCCAAAATAAAATTTACAAGTAAGCAGCCTATCATTCCCACTTCGGCACCTTTGCACCACATCACATACATAGCCAAAACATTACTCAAATCTTCACTTACTTGTCTCATTTTACATACACTACATGTACATGCATACATGCACTAAAAAATAGTATTAACTCAACTAAATACACAACCTATGTTATAGGAGTGCCTAAGATACAATGAACTCCAGAAACAGGATGCTGGACAGCTACTGTATAACAGAAGAAAAACCGTCACCAAAAATGCCAAATGTGCTTCTAAAATCACCAAATTCCCATTTTGTAACATGTGGAATTTTATGTAACTGAAAATTTAGGGCAAAACTCAAACAATAAAAGTTAGTTTGAAGGTAATCTTTCAGCTATACCTTAAATGACAGAATTGAGGGGAGTAAGTTTCATTGAGAAACTTAGTATGGGTAGTACTTGGATTCAATAGGCAATGTAACCATAATCAAAACCTACATTAGAAGACACTAAAAAACAAAACTACAATTCATATATACAAGATATAGCAACCAACTGTAGCAGCCATTCACAACCAACAAACACATGAAATGCGGCAGCAACATAAACCATAAGTTAGTCCATAAAACATGCAATAAACTTAAATAAATCACTATGGCAGCACTCCTCAAGCTAATTCTTGGTCTTAAGAGGATTTTAACACTACTTAGTACTAACTTTGGGCTCTAGAAACCCTTATTTCACTGCCATCTTTCTGCACCTCACACTAGGTCACAAAACCTTCAATAAGTGCACTCCCCTCACTAAGCTTGGTTCATCAGGCTCATGGGTCTCATCCAAACTTAGCCCTAGCTCCATGGTTGCTTGAAAATAGAGAAAAAAATCCATGAGAGCAAGAGAACCCTTACCAAAGTGGATTGGCCGAATTTGAACCTTGATCCTTGAAGCACTCAGGCAATAGGTCTAGTTTGCTTTGAATTGCTTCCTTTTGCCATTAATTTCAATCTTAGAGGCATGGTGGCTATGGAGGAGCTATGGAAGAAGTGTGGAGGAGGGCAGTGGCTGTATGGGTCGAATATGGGAGAAGAAAATTTAACTTAGTCTTCTTAAATTAGCTTTAGTGCACTAAACACTCTTATTAGCCTTAATCGTGCTTTATGTCATTTTCTTCGCTCATAAGCATAGTTTCTTTGTCTTAAACTTATTGGTACACATGTGCCCAACTTTTTTGACCAATTTCCAAGCCATAGCCACCCCTCCCTAGGTGGGAAAACTCCAAATTGCTCCATTTGACTTACGTCAAAGACATACACATCCTAAGACATACATTAGAATACCTAGGTCCTTTATGCCCTTTTTGTGTTTTCTTTGTCCTTAGTTGTCTTCCATAGGCAATTTGGTCCTCCAATAGTAGTTTCATACCATTCATATACTTCCCATAACTCTCCAAAGCTCCTGCTTGAGAGTTTGCAATTAAGTGCCCAAATTTCCAAAACCTTACAAAAAAGTACATAGGTTGCTTAACAAACAAGCAATCCTTAAGGCTTTTCTTGGGGCCTAGGTTACCAACTTGGAACACTTTTAAGAAGGTGTTCAATATACCTTTTACCACTCACACTTCAATCACTATAAAGAGAATTACACAATATAATGGCTTTTTGACCATTATGCCACACTTGTAATTCTCCCATTTTTGTGAGGTGCTAACAATCCTCCTCGCCCCCCCCCCCTTTAAAATTTGGTCCTCCAACATTGCCTTTAGCTTCTGGTATTCTTTAGGATTCCTTTCTATAAGGTATTTTTTAGTTTCCTAGGTTTCTTCTCTTTCAGAGTGGTGAGACCAGGGAACTTTAACCATGGAAATAAGTTTGTTTCTCAGCGTTCTGGTATCCTAGGCTAAGATAGCTATAGGTTTTTCTTCATATTTCAAGTTAGGTTTCAGCTATATGTCTCACTATCTCATCGACATACATCTGGTGTAACTTCTCCAAGGAGTCTGTGAGTTTCATAGGTAAGAAATGGGCACATTTTGTTAGCCTATCCATAATGACCCAGATTGTCTCACGCCTTAATCTAGTCATAGGCAACCCAGTCAAGAAGTCCATTGTTATGGTGCCCCATTTCCTCATATGTATAGGTAGAGTCTGTAGGGTACCAGCTAGCTTTTAGTGCTCTACCCTTACCCTTTGGCATGTGGCACATTTGGAGACATAAGTAGCTATGTCTCTCTTCATGTTTGGCCACTAGAAGTGAGTCTTCAAGTCTTTATACATTTCCTCATTTCCTAGATGGATGTTCAACTTGCTTGTGTCAGCTTCTTCAAGTATTTCATGCATGAGCTTTGCTCCTTTAGGCACATTGATTCAGTCATTGAAATACAGTAATCCTTGCTTGTAGGCAAAGGATTGATACAAGAGACATTTTTCCTTCCTAAAATATTTTTCAAATCAGGATCTGTCTCCTGTGCCTTTCTAACTTCTTCAATCCATCTAGGTTGAATTGTCAATGTGTAGATTTAGAGTAAAATCCAATTTTGGTCCCTTAACTTTTATGTTTGTCCTAAACAGGTCCCCCTAACTATAAAAGTGACTATTACAGTCCCCTAACTATCAAATTGAGTTCAATGTTAGTCCCTCCAGTTATTTTGGCTGTTATCCAGGACGGAAAATGCCTACATGGCAATTAATACACGGTGGATAGGTGAGTCATTTAGTACGGCCAACTGCCTCCACTCTCCCTCCGTGGTTTTCAAAGCTTTGTTCTTGTCCCTGCTAGTGCTATAGTAACTGTTAACCCTAGCGATAAGGTGAAGGAAAATTTAGTGTAATCGGCGGTTGTTTTGGTGGTTGGGGTGGCAGAAATACGATGAAGGAGAAGGCAAAGATGAAGGCAAAACTCTGATTGACGGAGTGGAGATGAAGGAAAAGGGACAAAGGGGACTGGCACTACCGTAAGTTTTGTACTTAAATGAAAATAGGTTTGTTTTCTATTGTGTTGTGTATTTATCAGTTGTTGAAAGTGCATAAAAAAGGGTAGGTGTGTGTTGTAGTAAGGCACCATGTCAGTTGTTGAGGGGGGGACCAGTGGACCAAGGGTCCATTGAAAGAACAATGTGGGTTAGTGATGGGTATTTTATTCGAGTATTTTTAGTGTGTTTATTTATTCTTTCCTTTGTTATCATGTAGTTCCTAATGATACTTGGTTTACAATCCAAATGCGTCATGGGGTTACTTTGCCAATCTGCCATGGAAGACATATATGGAAGGTTTGGTGGATCATTTTGATGCCTGTAACATGGACAAGATTAGTATGGTTGACATTGATCAAATGGTGGAGGAGTTGTGATACAGTGGATTCATGAACTACTATTGGACTCTTCCTTTTCACACAAATGCCATTGGAGGATATAGTAAGGGAGTTGAAAACAAACAAGGACGTGATGGACATGGTTTATGCCAATCTCCCACACGAGCACAAGATTGTGGTTTACATTGTAAAAATGACTCCTGAGGAAATGGAAAAACAGGAGTTAGCCTATGTGGAGAACATTAAGGCTACATTAACACCACCAAAGGCGAAGATTACTGATATTGAGCCGGAAGATGGTTCTGATGAGGCATGTAGGAAGCTAGTAGGTGGAGTAAGTGGTGGCAAGGCACCTATAATAAAAAGTATGCCAGTTAGGAGACTTCTTATCTCTGGTTGTGAGGTTTCATCATCAAACATGACAGAACAAGTGATAGATGAAGGAAGGCACCTAAAGGAGGCTGAACCTGTTAGGAAGGATAAGCATCAGGGAGTTTGGGAGACAATGCATGACTTAGATGCAAACAGAGACGAGTCTGTGTGTATGGGGGAGAGGTTGTCTCCAGAAGTTGCTGATGTAGTGGAGTTAGGCAGAGAAGAAGAAAATGAGAAGGATTTTGGGGAGGAAGATGGATTAGAGTTTGAATCTAATAACAGTGATGATGAGGACTATAGGGCACCTCCTGAGACAGAGAGTGAGAGTTGTGACACAAAGTTCGATGAGACGGATAATGAAATTGAGAATGATGATGATGGGATAAATTTTGAAGTGCAAGTTGATACTGGGGTTGAGCAGATGATGAAGGCTAATGTTCCTAGTCAAAACAGTCAACAAGAGGTAGCTCCAACCCAAAACAATCAACAATAGGCAGGTCCTGCTGTAGGCAGTCGTGTAAGGGTTATGGGGTATAATTTTAAAGAGGTTCAAAGTGAATCTGAGGATTTAGATGGTGAGTTGCTTAGTGTGCATGAGTCCAGTGATGATGAACGTGAGAGGGTCCCTGTATTCAACCCCATAACAAATATGAGAGACCCTAAGTTCAAGGTAAAAATGGTTTTCCCCTCCTTTGATGTGTTTAAGAAAGCTGTGAGAGCATACCCTATTGTACAGAGACAGCCTGTTGATTTCAAGAAGAATAATAAGAGAAGAGTAAAAGTAGTGTGCAAGGCAGGTTGCCGTTGGCTATTGGTTCCTGGAAAATACAAAGATGGACCTAGAGCACAGATAAGAAGGTTTGAGGACAAGCATACTTGTGTAAGGCAGGTTACGAATAAGTTTGCAAACTACAATTGGATAGCAAAGGAATATCTGGAGGTTATTAGATCAAACCCTGAAATACCCTTGGCTGCCCTTGTTGACCTAATCAGAAGGGACCACAACATAAAAATTCATAGGTCTAAGGTTGGAAGAGGGAAAACTTTAGCATTAATGATGCTTAAGGGTGATGAGGATGAGCAATATGCCAAGCTTGCAGACTATGGTGGAGAATTGAGGGCAAGGAATCCTGGAACACAGTTTCGAGTAGGGTTGGAGAATTTACTCTTTAAGAGGGTTTTCATCTGTATGGCTGCATGTAAGAAAGGTTTTCTTGGTGGGGGAAGGCCCATCATAAGTTTAGATGGGTGTTTTTTAAAAGAGAGATATGGAGGCCAATTACTTGCAGCAGTTGGAATAGACGCCAATGACTGCATATGGCCGATTGCCTATGCAGTTGTTGAGGTTGAATCATATGACTATTGGGCTTGGTTTTTGGTACATTTAGCAGAAGAACTTGGTATTGTTGAGTCCAAGTTTTGGACATTTATGTCAGACACACAGAAGGTAGGCTGTTTACCTTATTTTGTAATATTAACATTTTAATTAGTGTTACTAATGATGCTTTGATGATACAGGGTTTAATACCAACAGTTAAGAACTTGTTCCCAGATGCTGAGTACAGATTTTGCGTCAGACATTTGTACACAAACTTCAAAGGTTGCTTTCTAGGAGTGGGGTTAGGAGACTATGTTTGGCAAGTAGCAAGGAGCTCATATGAAAGGGAATTCAAGAAGAACACGGAGGTAATTAAGGGTCTTGATGCAAATGCATAGGCATGGTTGAATGGTATACCCCCTGAACATTGGACTAGGTCTTCTTTTAGGGAGTTCTCTAAATGTGATATCCTCTTGAACAATTTGTGTGAAAGCTTTAACAGATTCATCCTTGACGCTAGGGATAAACCTATTTTGACCATGTTAGAAGTAATTAGATGTATGATCATGGTTAGAATAGCTAGGAAAAGATTTGCTGAGGCAAAGTGGACTAGTAAATTATGTCCTACGATTACAAAGAAACTGAACAAGAACATAGATAACTCTAGGAACTGTTGGGCAATGGAGTCAGGGGGACAAGCTTTCAAGTTTCAACTCCTATGTCATAGCATGTAGTTGACATAGAGCAGAGGACATGCAGTTGTAGGAAGTGGCAGCTCACTGGAATTCCATGCAACCATGCATGTTCTGTCGTTGCCCTAATCCATAGCAACTTTGAGGAATATGTTTACCAATGTTATTGGACTGAAACACACAAGGAAATGTATGCCAATGTAATAAACCCAATTAGGAGTGTAGAGCAATGGGAGGACATGAAACATAATCCCCTTAAACCTCTAAACAATGGGCTGGTCAATAGAGGAAGGAGTAAGAAGAAGAGAAGAAGAGAACCTGGTGAGCCTGAAAGTAGTTCAAAAATGAGGAAAACAGGAGTTATCATTCACTATCCTATATGCAAGCAAAAAGGGCATAATAAAAGCACTTGCTAATCAATGCCAACTTCAGCTGGAAGTGCAAGTTCAGCAAAGAAAAGAAGAAAAAGAGGAAGACAGCCTTCACAGAGGCAGCAGCTATCACAGATGAAGCAAAATGTAAGTATTAATGAGATTAGTATACAGTATGCTACAATCAGATATTTATTTACACTAACTGTTGGCCAACATGGACAGGTCCCTACATGTGAACAAACATCACTTTCACAACAAGGTTATGCTTTTGGTACAAGACAATCTCAGAGGTCTATGAATTTAGAGGATGCTGGATCACAAGGTAGTGGTGGCAGAGGGGGAAGGAGTCATGCAAGTGGCAGGGGGCACTCATTTTCAAAAGGATGGATTAACACAAGTTTGATGTAGGCAACTGGCAGGAGTAAAAGCCAAACTTGATGTTTTTTGTGCAGTTTTTTGTAATTGGATTTATGCTTTTGGATGTTGGATGTTGGCTATTTTTTGCGGATCTATGAAATACTCTTCACGGACAATGGATGTAGAGACATGATGACACTTTTGGCCTAAAATGAATGGAACAGAAGTTGCAAAATTGATAAACATTATAGTCTGTAGTTGCGTTTCTCAAACTATGCTTACTTCCAAATGACACAAAGTTCTTTTCATTACATTCGAGTAAGTACACAATTGAGGTGATTCTACCTCTGTCATACCCCAAAGGCTACCTAATATCTACCCTTTATCCAATATAAACCTCACACACCTACAACAACCATTACTACCCCCAACCCTCCCTATTTCCTCGCCATACATCGCACCCAACAACTACCATAACACCCCATTTCCCCAAATTGATGCCCACCCATCTCCTACCCACCTACACGTACAGGTACCAAATGAACAGTATCCAAGAAACTAGCAACAGTGCCAACATTCTTCTATTCCTTCCTCTCAGTTTCCTTACTTCAACTTCTTTCAATTGCACTGCAATCTTCTTTTTTTTTCTTTTTCCCATGCATTCGCTTCATCTTTGTCTCCACGTCATCTACTCTAGCCATGCTTTTCTTCATTTCTGTCTCAGCTTCATCCACTCTTCTCAGCAACCCCCCTATCACAACTTTACAATGTCTAGGCGTTGGGTCATCATACCACTGTCTAATCGATAGTACCGATTGCCCTGTCTCTCAAGAAAATTAACAACTAGTCAGAAAAAACTGAAGAAAAGCTCAACCAAGCATGCCTGAAGTAAAAAAAAAACTAAAAAAGCAAATCTACCCCATAATTTCGGTAGCCATAGAACCTCCCTCCAGCATTTTGGTCAGTCCACGCCATTTCAACTCTACATGCAAGCCACAGTAACAGTGTGGGATCCCGTTGTCGTCATCCACCCTCGCCATGTCTCCCCATAGTAAGTCTTCTTAAATTTCTCTTTACTCATTCCTCTATTTCCCCTTTCTCTCTCTCATCTAACATATCCTGTCTTCCCTTATTTCTTTCCCGCCACTAGTTAATCTGTTCCCACCCTGCCCAAATCGCCTTTTGTCAGTTGGACGATGCCACCATGGTATTCTAGGTCAACCAGACGATGCCACGATGGTATTGTGGGACTAGCAATTGCCACGTAGGCATTTTCCGTTCTGGATAACGACTAAAATGACTGGAGGGACTAACATTGAACTCGATTTGATAGTTAGGGGACCGTAATAGTCACTTTTATAGTTAGGGGACCAGTTTAGCACAAAGGTAAAAGTTAAGGGACCAAATTTGGATTTTATTCTATAGATTTAGGTGTCCTCCCACTTATGGAACTTATGCCATACGTATAGCAGACTATTCTACTAGTAATAATTAGTTATGAATCCTCCTTTTAGAATACCTGTGTACTTCATACTCAATGAATCTGTTACTAGATTGCCTTTACCCTATGTGTACTCTATACAGTAGTCATAGTCCTTGATGTATTCTAACCATCTCCTTTGCCTTATGTTCAACTCTTTTGGAGTGAATAAGTACTTTAGGCTCTTATGGTCAGTGTAGATCACAAAAGAACTACCCATCAAGAAATACCTCCATTCTTTCAAAGCAAAAGTCACTACTGACAATTCTAGGTCATGGGTGTATAATTTTGCACATGAGGTATCAATTGCCTTGACTTATAAGCAATGACATTTCTGTCTTGCATAAGCACACAACCTAACCCAGATCTAGATGCATTTGTAAATATGATGTAAGGCTTACTTGGATAAAGAAGAATCAATACTAAAGTGTCAATCAACCTTTGCTTGAGCTCCTATAAACTCTTTTCAAACTTCCTAGTCCACTCAATCTTTGAACCTTTTTGGTCAAATGAGTAAAAACTAAGGCAATCATGAATAAGCATGATACAAATCTCTTGTAGTATCCGGCTAATCCTAGGAAACTTCTGATTTCTTTCACAGTCTTTGGTCATTCCCACCCTTGCACTGCCTTCACCGTTTCAAGGTCTACCTTAAACCTTTGTGCATCTATGATGGGTCCTAGGAAAGACACTGCCCTTCTCTAGAATTCCCACTTGGATAACTTGGCATAAAGGTGATGTTCCACTAGAGTCTTTAAGAGAATCTTCAGATGATGTTCATGTTCATTTTCATCCTTTGAAAAACCAAGGACGTTATCAATGAACACAACCACAAATTTGTCCAGATATGGTCTGAACACCTTGTTCCTCATCTCCATGAAAGCAGCTGTGGCACTAGTCAAACCAAATGGCATGACTGTGTACTCATAATGCCCATATCTGGTCTTGAATGCAGTCTTAGGAATGCCCTCTTCCTTTACTCTCAACTGGAAGTATCCAGATCTCAAATCTATGTTGGAGAAGATTTAGCTCCCTTAAGTTGATAAAAAAAATCCTCAATCTTAGAGAGTGGGTACTTGTTCTTGACAATGAAAACATTGAGCTTCTTGTACTCAATGCATAGTCTCAATGATCCATCATTCTTCTTGACAAAGAGAACAGGAGCTCCCTATGGTGAAACACTTGGCCTTATGAACCCCTTTTCAAGAAGTTTATCAAGTTGGTTCTTGAGCTCATTCATCTCTGTGATAGGCATTCTGTAAAGAGGAATGGATATTTTACTAGCTCCTAGTTGCAACTTGATCTCAAACTAAATCTCCCTTAGTGGAGGAATATCTGGTAGGTCTTTAGGAAAGACTTTTGGAAAGTCTCTCACTGTAGGTATTCTGTCCACTTCCTCATCACAATGAAATTCATTCAATGCATAACAATAATCATGCTTAGAAATCACAGGTATCTAATCTAATACTTCTACCTTCATGCCATGTATTTCATACACTAATTCCTTAGAATTCACTAATGCATGCACTTCACCATCAGGCAATGAAATTTCTCTCTTAGCACAATCAACTCTTATGTTATATATAGCAAGCCAATTCATACCTAGCGTTATATCATACATAGGAATGTCTAACTGTAGCAGATTAGTTATAACCTTAGTCTTTCCTACTACTAGCTCACAATCCTTAGCTAGGTCATTGGTGAAAAGACATTGACTACCTGCTGTTTTCACTAAGGATATCCTAGGTCTGATTTCAATAGGCAATTTTATGGCATCAGCAAATTTCCTAGCCACTATAGACAAAGATGCACCAGTATCAAACAGAACACTAACAAGCATACCATTAAGGTAAATGTTACTTCTTAGTACTCCTCCCTGCTATAATGTCTTTGGCCTCTCTACTTGGAAGACTCTGCTAGCTCTCTGTACTGGAGCAACTGTCCTTTGCTACCCTCCTTAGCTGCTCCCCCTCTAGGTCCTGCCAATAGGCCTTACTGGACCTTGGTCTTCTGGCCTCATCTTAGCTTGTGGACATTCTTTGATCCAATGATCCATGGATCCACATCTTAGACATGCTTGGGTGTCAAAATAACAAGGTTTCTTGCCATGAAACTTTTTGCATTTAGGGCACCTTAGGCTAGAAGACTTCCTCTTATCCTTGCCTTCACCACTAAAATAGGAACTCTTGGCAATTCCCTTACCATGTGGTGGCTTCTTCTGTTTCTCTCCTGCTTGGCTGCTTTCCCCTAGCCCACTGGGAAACTACCTAGTCTCATACTCTTCTTGCTCTACTAATAGAGCTTTCTACATAGCTTCGTAGTATGTGACTACTCCAAAAGGTCTTACAGCCTTTCTAATATTTGAGATTAGGCCTCTAACAAAACTTTTGGCCTTTAACTACTCCATTCCATGATACTGAGGGGCATACCACAGCAACTGAATGAATTTGTGCTCATACTCTAGGACACTAAGGTTGTGCTGCCTTAGAGCATCATATTCAGCTCGCTTCATATCCTTGATGGCATCACTGATGTACTGCTATTGGAACAACTGGGTGAACTCCAGCTATGTCATTTCCATGCTTGTCCTGGCCTTCTATGTTACCACCACACAAAAATGGGAGAATTACAAGTGTGTCATAATGGCTAAAAATTGTTATATTGTATAATTCTCATCATAGTGATTGAAGTGTGGGGGGTAAAAGGCATGATCAACACTCCTTAAAAGTGTTCCAAGTTCGTAACTTGGCCCCTAAGAAAATCCTTAAGGATTGCTTGTTTGTCAAGCAACCTATGGAACTTTTTGTAAGGTTTTGAAAAGTTGGGTACTCAATTGCAAAACTTTCTCAAAAGGGCTTTGGAGAGTTATGGGAAGGATATGAATGGTATGGAAACAAATTTTGGAGGCTGAATTGCATAAAGGAAACAAAAGCTATTATTCAAGAACCTAGGACAACTAAGTGTACAATTGTTCACAAAAATAACTTAAGGATGGGATGATTTTTGATAAGAGTCAAAGGTGGCCATTTCCATCATTATCCTAGCCTTTTATTTCCAGGTTCTAAGGTCAAAAAGGTGGGCTAAAGAAGTCAAAAAGGTGGGCTAAAGATTAGCCAAAAAGTCTTTACTTAAGACATACTTATAGTGACCTAAATGAGGATTAAGGTTAAACTAATCAAGGCAAGTAAAATATCTTGATTTCTTGCCATTTCATGGCTATTTTCGTCCCCCACTAGGCACAACCTATTTCTTATCTCCTCCATAAACTTCCATAGCCACCATGGCTCAAGCTCTCAAGAAATCATAAAGGAAAGCAACCGGATGCACCAAGAACAAGAAAAAAAACCCTAGTTTTCGGGTTTACAAAAGCTTTGTTGGATTTCCAAAAAAAGGTAAGGGTTTTATTTGGATTTCATGGCTGTTTATTGTTCAATATTGATGCCCAAACATCCATGAAGCTAAGACCCTAAACTTGGAAGAGAGCCAAGAGCTTGATGAACCAAGTTTAGGCTAAGGGGGAAATCGCACCAAGGGTTTTGGCCCTACAGCTTTGGTGCTCTGTTATGGCAGTGCAATTAAGGGTTTTCTAAAGTTTCTTGGACTATTTTCTATATTTCCAAACATCCATGAAGCTAAGACCATGCTTGAAAAATAGCAAAAAGCTAAAGGAACCAAGTATGGGTTAAGGGGAAAGAAGCATGGCAAGGTTTCGGCCTTAGTGCTACCATGCTAAAGATGCCAGCAAGAAAGAAGGGTTTCTAGAGCCCAAGTTAGTACTAACTAAGAACTAAAAGACTCCTAAGTCCAGGAAAAAGCTTGAGGAGGGCTGCCATAGTGTTTCTAAAGTGATATATTCTTGTTTTATTTGAATGATTATGGACTAACCTTAATGTGTTATTACTGCCAGCATTTCATATGTTTGATGCTATGTTTGTTTGTGCATTTGGATGTGTATATTTGTGTGTTTGTACTGTATTTTTTTGTTTTAGCATCTTTGGATTTCAGGTATACAGCTGAATTTTGATGATTTTATTGATAAGCCTTACTAAGTTTCATTCAAGAAACTTACCCCCTTTCTGTCCTTTTCAGGAGTACCTGAAAGAGAATATTCAGATTAATAGTTTCCAATTTGAATTTATTTATGAAATTTTAGGTACATGAACTTCCATGTGTCTAGTTATGATATGGAAATTTTGGTGATTTTAGGAGCACATTTGGTATTTTTAATGGTCGTAATTATTGTGTTGTGCAGCAGCTGTCCAGCATCCTGTTTTCGGAGTCCATTGCATTTCAGGCGCTCCTGTAACTTAGGGTGCATATTTAGCTGAGTTAAGACCATTATGTAGTGCATGTATGTATGTGCATTTAGTGTACGTAAAATTAGACAAGTATGTGAACAGTTGGGTAATGTTTTGGCTATGTAAGTGATGTGGTGCAAAGCTGACTAAGTGTGAATGATGGGCTGTTTACTTGTAAATTCTTTTTTGGCCACATAAAGTTTTTAAATGCAAGGGAATGTGTTTCCTATGTGTAATGGACATATATGGGGTAGCTTTGGAGTGCTTTCCCTTGTGAATGAAGTGTTTGCACACTTATGAAATTTTGTATGGGCAAAATAGTCATAAAGTGACCAGAATTTTGACTCTACACTTAAAGTTTTATATCTCCCTTTTTAGAAGGAATATTTGAATGACATTTTGACCACTCCTAGATAAAATCTAGAGGTTGAACTGGAACTTGGAATTTCTGAATTTGGATCCTTGTATCCAAAGATATGACGTTGCAAAGTTGGCTAAGTTACTATTCATTTAGTCAGAATTTTGTAATCAACTTCAAAAATCTATAACTTGGTCCATATATGGGCTATTGATGTAAAACAGAATCCCTTGGTTTCCTCCTATTCTCTACTTGATAATGGAGCAAAGAAAATAGAGGGGTACATGGCTAGAATGATACATTTTATTAGTGGAAGTTACAGGTGCAGTGGCTGGTCACTAGAACTTAACAAGATTGCCTAATGTGTGGTAGCCAAGATTAAGACTTGTGCTAGTGTTTTCCTTCTTTGCTGACATGTGTGCCTAAAATGTGAATATGTGTGTGATGGGTGGACCAATATGCATGTATTTACATAGTGCCCAAGAGGGCCACTTGGGTATGTACACTAAGGGTAGTGTTCTGATGGCCTATAGAACATTACCAATCATGGGAGTCTAAATGCACAATTTTGGCACCATAATTGGAATACCTTAGAGTGGATAACAGAATTTGGTATCAGAGCATGGTTTATACATGTACATAGCATATAGTTGCATTGCATGCATCTACATATATGAACTCAGTTTGGTCAGCTGCAAGTGTCAAGTTCCATTGAAATACCTATGATCTTTATATGTGGTCTTCGATTAATCATCAATCTGAGAAGTAAGCATGGTTGCCACAAGGAGAGGGGAACCACCCCGAAAGCCCTCTATTGACTCTGGGCAACAAAGAAATGGACAAAATATAGGGAATCAGGGCCAACAGGGGGCACTAAACTCTGAAATGCCTTAGGTTTGGTTAGAGCTTCAGAGGAACTTAGCTCTAATAAATGAGAACTTAGTAAGGCTTATTCAAGCACAGTAGCAAGGAGTCCAAGTAGCTCCAGTAGAACCAGTTCAAGATGCATAGCAGCAACCAGAAGAGGATACTGGGAACACATTTGAATATGTTCCTTCTAGAAGCTTAGAAGACATAAATGATGAGACCATTAAGGTTGAAGTTGAGGATAGGAGAAATCCAAGAGGAAGAAGAGTAAGATTTAAGATTGTTCAGGTGACCAAGACCAATCCCTCAGTCTCTGATCATTCCTCCACTAGGAATGAGATTGAAGAAGGCCATGATAGAAGATCTAGGAGAAGGCAAAGAAATCATAGTGAACATCACCATACAGAGGGCTCTCACAGATCTAGGAGACACAAATCAGAGGATCTGGAAGGCCTAGATGAAGTCAGATTGTTGGAAAGGTTCCAAGGCCTAAGACCTCCACAGTTTGATGGAAGAACTGGACCAGAGAGAGCCGAGGAGTGGTTAATCTTCATAGAAAAGATGTTTAAGAGGATGCCACTTAGCTCCACCATGAAGGTGTCATAGGCTACTTACAACTTGGTAGGTAGTGCAGAGATGTGGTGGAGAAACACCAAAGATAGGTATGCTTTCTAGAAGGGCAAAAGGCCAGGAAGAGATATTAAGATGAGCTGGCCAAAGTTCACACAGTTGTTCCAGTAGCAGTGCATCAGTGATGCCATCAAGGATATGAAGCAAGCTGAATTTGATGCTCGAAGGCAGGACAATCTCAGTGTCCTAGAGTAGAGCACAAATTCAATCAGTTGGTGAGGTATGCTCCTTAGTATCATGGACTGGAGGAGTTGAAGGCCAAAAAATTTCTCAGAGGCCTAAAGTCAGACATTAGAAAGGCTGTTAGACCTTTTGGAGCAGGTACATACTATAAAGCAGTGTAGAAAGCTCTATTAGTGGAGCAAGAGGAGTATCAGACTAAGTACTTCCACAGTGGGCTAGGGGAAAGTAGTCAGGCAGGAAGCAAGTAGAAGAAGCCACCACATGGCAAGAAAACTGCCAAGAATTCTCTTTTTGGTGGTGAGGGCAAGGTTAAGGGGAAATTCCCTAGCCCAAGGTGCCCTAAATGCAAGAAGTTTCATGGAAAGAAGCCTTGCTATTTTGACACCCAAGCATGTCTAAAATGTTGATCCATGTATCACTGGATCAAAAACTGCCCACAGGCTCAAAGGAGGCCAGATGACCAAGGTCCAGTAAGGCTTATTAAGGCCATACCTAGAAGGGGAGCACTTAGGGAGGGATAGCAAAGGCCAGTTCCTCCAATGCCTTGGCCTCTAGTGTAGATTTCTGGCAGAGTCTTGCAAGTGGAGAAGCTAAAGCCATTAGAACAAGGAGGAGCACTAAGAGGTAACATTTACCTTAATGGTATCCCTATTAGTGTTATGTTTGATACTGGTGCATCTGTGTCTATAGTGGCTGGGAAATTTGTTAAAGCCATGAAATTGCCTACTAAAATCATGCCTAGGATATCCTTAGTGTAAACAGCGGGTAGTTAATGTCTTTTCACTAATGACCTAGCTAAGGATTGTGAGCAAGTAGTGATGCTCATCGGCATCTTCACTGTATGACATGGTGAGACTGGGAGGGACTTCCGGTGAGGGAGGAATGCCTGCACGAGAGCCTTTCAGGGAAAGATTGCCTGAAACACTAAAAGAATAAAGGTTAGGAAGTCCCCGGAGTATTTTTCCGGGAAGGAGCCTCCGACGCCCACGTCAGTATTTTGAGAAACGGGAAGTAGTAAGAATGTGGAATGTATCTCCTCTCTAGAGACCCCCTTACTGAGGCCACTTCCTTAATATATATAGGAGGGTACAACAGAGATGCCTGCTTGACGTGCCTTGCTCAGATTATGACACGTGTTCGGTCGGATGTAATCTGTACCTTTGGACATGGTGGCCTCTAGCCGGCTATAGGCTGTTCTGGCCAGAGGTCAAAGCGTGTATGTGGGCGGCGTGTTGTGTACGAGGCGGCATGTCAGAGGCTCCTTAATTGTTTCTACCGTACTCCTGAGATCCCTTCAGTAGAATAAAGCTCTTCGGAATAGGAGGGCTTTTTTTGGAGATCGTTTCAGTAATTCGAGAGTCCCCTCATCACGGATGCTCCCCTTGGGCGGAGCTCTATCTTGCCTAAGGTGGTCAGTCTTTCTCTTCCGAAGCAGGTTCGATCACCTTACTGAGCATGGCGATGCACCGTATTCCCGAGGTCGGTACTGTCATTTCCAGGGGTGATGATGGATCGCCGAGGTTAGATGTTCAAGGTGTCAGACCCCTTTTTTCCAAAGTTGGTGCTCGCATTCCTTGTGGGTGATGCTCGACTTTCTGAGGGTGGTGCTTTGCCCGAGCTTATGGGTTTAAAGGGCAATAGCACTTCGGCTATCACATGCCCGCCCTTGGAAAGTCAAAGTGGAGACTTTGGCTCTTAGAATCTCTGGGGGCACCTTACAGGACTCAGAGTGGCACAACGTAGAAGGAGACACTTTGCTACCCGACGGCGTGCCTCCCTAGCTGAGGTGTCATTACTTGCCCTCTGGTTAGTCCCTTGGTGTTCTCGAGGTGCGCACTCTCTTTATTTTTACTTTTTCTGTTGCAGGTGAGTGGACCGTCACGCCTCGTGACCAGGAGCGTCAGTTTGGATAAGCGTGCCTGGGTTTTCATGGTGTCAGAAAAGCGTGCACGCGATGATTGGGGGTGGTCATGTCAGTTGCACCAGCCGCGTCTTTTCACCTTGAAGGGGTAATTATGGCGACGATTCGTGTTACCACCACACAAAAATGGGAGAATTACAAGTGTGTCATAATGGCTAAAAACCGTTATATTGTGTAATTATCACTATAGTGATTGAAGTGTGGAGGGTAAAAGGCATGATCAACACCTCCTCAAAAGTGTTCCAAGTTGGTAACTTGGCCCCCAAGAAAAGCCATAGGGATTGCTTGTTTGTCAAGCAACCTATGGACTTTTTTGTAAGATTTTGGAAACTCGGGTACTCAATTGTAAAACTCTCAAGAAAGAGAATTGGAGAGTTATGAGAAGGATATGAGTGGTCTGAAAGTGCTATTGGAGGACCATATTGCTCATGGAAGACAACTAAAGACAAAGAAAACACAAAAAGGCATAAAGGACCTAAGTGTCCTAGTGTAAGCCTTATGATGTGTACGTTTTTGACATAAGTCAAATGGAGCAATTTGGAGTTTTCCCACCATGGGGGAGGCAGCCAAGGCTTGATAATTAGTCAACAATGGTGGGCACATGTATACCAATGAGTTTAAGACAAAGAGACCATAATTAATCAGAAGGCAAAATGACATAAAGCAAGGTTAAGCTTGTTAAGTGTCTTTTGTGCCCTTAAGCTCATTTAAGGCCATTTAAGTGGCCAAATCACTTATCCCATTCAAGGGATGGCTGGCCAAAGCATGGCAAGGAAGTCAAATGTGGGCCAAGAAATTAAGACAAAGAAGCCATGGTCTTGTAGCAAGGAAAATGACATCAAGCTTAATTAAGGCTATTAAGTGTGTTTTGTGCACTAAAGTCTTTATAAGTGGTTATCTTAGTCCTTATCTTCCACATTTGGTCTCTTCCAGCAAAAAAGAATGCAGCATCTCCACCCGCACACTTCTTCCATAGCCACCATACCTCCAAGATTAAAATTGAAGGCAAAAGAAAGCAAGAAAGGGCAATTGGAAGCTACGTGGTGCTAAGACTTGGGTGCACCTAGGATCAAGCTCCAATTTCAGCATACACTCAAGGTAAGGGTTCTCTTTCTCTCATGGATTGTTTACTATATTCTCAAGCATCCATGGAGCTAGGGCTATGCTTGGAAGAGAGCCATGAGCTTGATGAACCAAGCTTAGTGAGGGTAGTGCACTTATTGAAGGTTTTGTGACCTAGTGTGAAGTGCACAAAGATGGCAGTGAAATAAGAGTTTTCTAAAGTTTCCTAGATTGTTTACTGTATTTATAAACATCCATGAAGCTAAGACCATGCTTGGAAGAGAGCAAAAAGCTCCAGGAACCAAGTATGGGTTAAAGGGAAAGAAGCATGGCAAGGTTTCGCCCTTAGTGTTACCATGCTAAAGATGGCAGTAAAGTGAGGGTCTCTAGGGCCAAAAGTTAGTACTAACTACTGTTAAAATCCTCCTAAGTCCAAGCATTAGCTTGAGGAGGGCTACCATAGTGATTTATTTAAGTTTATTGCATGTTTTACCGACTAACCTATGGTTATTGTTGTTGCTACATTTCATGTGTTTGTTTGTTGTGAATGGATGCTGCATTTGGTTGCCATATCTTGTATATATGCATTGTGGTTTTTTTTGTTTTAGTGTCTTTGGATTCAGGTTTTAATGAGGGTGACATTGCCTACTGAATCCAACTATTACCCTTACTAAGTTTCTCAATGAAACTTACTCCCTTCAATTCTGTCATTTCCAGTTCAGCTGAAAGATCAGCACCAAACTAACCTTTCTGGTTTGTTTTTTTATCTGAAATTTCAGATACATGAACTTCCATATGTCTAGTTATGATCTGGAAATTTTGGTGTTTTTAGGAGCATATTCGGTAATTTTAATGGTGGTACTTACTGTGTTGTGCAGTACCTGTCCAGCATCCTGCTTCTGGAGTCCATTGCATTTCAGGCATTCCTGTAACTTAGGGTGCATATTTCACTGATTTAAGACCATGTTTTAGTGCATGTCTGCATGTTCATTTATTTTATGCAAAATGGGACAAGTATGTGAACATTTGAGTAATGTTTTGGCTATGTAGCTGATGTGGTGCAAAGCTACCTAAGTGTGAATGATGGGCTGCTTACTTGTAAATTTTGTTTTGGCCACATAAAGTTGTTAAATGCAAGGGAATGTATTTCCTATGTGTAATGGACATATATGGAGTAGCCTTAGAGTGCTTTCCCCTTGTGAATGAAGTGTTTGCACACCTATGAAATTTTGTATGGGCAAAGTGGTCATAGAGTGACCAGAATTTTGACTCTGCACTTAAACTTCTATATGTCCCTGTTTAGAGGGAATATTTGTATGAAATTTTGACCATACCTAGAGCACATCTTGATCGTTAACTGGGATTTGGAATTTCTGAATTTGGAGGCCTGTAGCGAAAGATATGATGCTTGAAATTTGTCTAAATTACTGTTTATTTGGTCAGAATTTTGTAACCAACTTAAAAAATTCATAACTTGGTCCATAGATGGGCTTTTGATGTAAAAAAAAAATTGCTTGGTTTGGTTTAAGTCTCTACTTGATAATGGAACAAATAAAATGGGGGGGGGGTACATGACTAGAATGATACAGTTTATTAGTGGAAGTTACAGGTGTAGTGGCTGGTTACTAGAACTTTACAAGATTGCCTAATGTGTGGTAGCCAAGATTAAGACTTGTGCAAGTTGTTTCCTTCTCTGCTGCCATGGTGTGCATGAAATGTGAATATGTGTGTGATGGTTGGACCAATATGCATGTGTTTACATAGTTCCCAAAAGGGCCACTTGGGTATGCACACTAAGTGTAGTGTTCTGATGGCCTACAGAACATTACCAATCCTGGGAGTCTAAATGCACAATTTTTGTACCATAACTAGACTACCCCGGAGTGGGTAACAGAAGTTGGTATTAGAGCATGGTCAAAGCATGGTTTATACATGTACAAAGCATATAATTGCATTGAATGCATCTACATACATGAACTCAGTTTGGTCAGCTGTTAGTGTCAAGTACCATTAAAATACCTATGATCTTTATATGTGCTCTATGATGAATCATCAATGCTGGAAGTAAATATAGTTTCCACAAGGAGCAGGAAACCAACATGAAGGCCTTCTACTGATTCTAGGCAACAAAGAAATGAACAGAATAGAGGGAATCAGGGGCAACAGAGGGCACCAAACCCTGAAGTGCCTCAGGTTTGGTTAGAGCTTCAGAGGAACTTAGCTCTAATCAATAAGAACTTAATAAGGCTTATTCAAGCACAACAGGAAGGAGTCCAAGTAGCTCCAGTAGAACCAGTTTGGGGTGCACAGTAGCAACCAGAAGAGGATACTAGGAAGACATCTGAATATGTTCCTTCTCGAAGCTTGAAAGACACAAATGATGAAACTGTTGAGGAGGAAGATGAGGATAGGAGAAATCTAAAAGGAATAAGACTAAGGTCTCAGATTGGTCAGGTGTCTAGGACTAATCCCTCAGTCTATGACCATTCGTTCACTAGGAATGAGATTGAGGAAGGCCATGAGAGAAGATCCAAGAGAAGGTAGAGAGATCATAGTGAGCGTCACCATATCGAGGGGCTCTCACAAATCTAGGAGACACAAATCAGAGGATTTGGAAGGCCTAGATGAAGTCAGACTGTTGGAGAGGTTCCAAGGCCTAAGAACTTCACAGTTTGATGGAAGAGCTGGGCCAAAGAAAGCTGAAGAGTGGTCAATCTTCATTAAAAAAATGTTTGAGAGCATGCCACTCAGCTCCACCAAAAAAGTGTCACAAGCTACCTACAATCTGGTAGGTAGTGCAGAGATGTGGTGGAGAAACACCAGAGATAGGTATGCTTTCCAAAAGGGGAGAAGGCCAGGAAGAGATATTGAGATGAGCTGGCTAGAGTTCAAACAGTTATTTCAGGAGCAGTTCATCAGTGATGCTATCAAGGATATGAAGCAAGTTGAATTTGATGCTCTAAGGCAGGACAACCTCAGTGTCCTAGAGTATGAGCACAAATTCAGTCAGTTGGTGAGGTATGCTCCTCAGTATCATGGACTAGAGGAGTTGAAGGCTAAAAGATTTGTCAGAGGCCAAAAGTCAGACATTAGAAAGGCTGTTAGACCTTTTGGAGCAGTTACATGGAAAGAAACCTTGCTATTTTGACACCCAAGCGTGTCTAAGATGTGGATCCATGGATCATTGGATCAAAGACTGCCCACAGGCTCAAAGGAGGCCAAAAGACCAAGGTCCAGTCAGGCTTATTAGAGCAAGACCTAGAGGGGGAGCACCTAGGGAGGGACAGTAGAGGCCAGTTCCTCCAGTGCCTCGGCCTCCAGTGCAGAAGGCTGGTAGAGTCCTCCGAGTGGACAGGATAGAGACATCAGAGCAGGGAGGAGCACTAAGAGATGACATTTACCTTAATGGTATGCATGTTACTGTTCTATTTGATGCTGATGCATCTATGTCTATAGTGGCTAGAAAATTTGTTGAAGCCCTGAAATTGCCTTCTGAAATCATGCCTAGGATATCCTTAGTGAAAATAGCAGGTAGTCAATGTCTTTTCACTAATGACCTAGCTAAGGATTGTGAGCTAGTAGTAGGAAAGACTAAGGCTATGACTAATCTGCTAGTGTTGGATATTCCTAAGTATGATTTAGTGCTGGTCTATGCATAACATAAGAATTGATTGTGCTAAGATGGAAATCACATTGCCTGATGGTGTAGTGCATGCATTAGTGACTTCTAACGAATTAGTGTATGAAATGCATGGCATGGAGCTAGAGGTACTAGATGAGATACCTGTGATTTCTAAGCATGATTATCATTATGCATTGAATCAATTGCACTGTGAAGAAGAAGTAGATACAATACTTGTAGTGAGAGACTTTCCACAAGTCCTTCCTAAAGACCTGCCAGGAGGAAAGTCCTTCCTAAAGACCTGCCAGGTATTCCTCCACAAAGGGAGATTGAATTTGAAATCAAGTTGCAACTAGAAGCTAGTCCAATATCCATACCTCCTCACAGAATGCCAATCACAGAGATGAATGAGCTCAAGAAACAACTTGATGAACTTCCTGAAAAAGGGTTCATAAGGCCAAGTGTTTCACCATGGGGAGCTCCTGTTCTCTTTGTGAAAAAGAAGGATGGATCTTTGAGACTATGCATTGACTACAGGAAGCTCAATGTAGTTACTATTAAGAACAAGTATCCACTCCCTAGGATTGAGGATCTTTTCAATCAACTCAAGGGAGCAAAGATCTTCTCCAAGATAGATTTGAGATCTAGATACTTTCAGTTGATAGTAAAGGAAGAGGACATTCCTAAGACTGCATTCAGGACTAGATATGGGCATTATGAGTACACAGTCATGCCATTTGGTTTTACTAATGCCCCAGCTACTTTCATGGACTTGATGAACAGGGTGTTCAGACCACTTATGGACAAATTTGTGGTTATGTTCATTGATGACATCCTAGTGTATTTGAAGGATGAAAATGAACATGAACATCATCAAAAGATTGTCTTAAAGACTCTGTTGCAACATCAGCTTTATGCTAAGTTATCCAGGTGTGAATTCTGGATAAGGGAAGTGTCCTTCCTGGGACACATCATAGATGTACAAAGCCTTAAGGTGGACCCTAAAAAGGTCAAGCCGGTGCAAGAGTGGGGAAGACCAAAGACTGTGAAGGAAATTAGAAGTTTCCTAGGATTAGTTGGATACTATAGGAGATTTGTATCAGGCCTTTCCATGATTGCCTTAGTTCTTACTCATCTGACCAGGAAGGGTCAAAGATTTGAGTGGACTGAGAAGTGTAAAAAGGATTTCAGGAGAGAAAAAAGGTTCCTTGTATCAATCTTTTGCCTACAAGCAAGGATTACTGTACTTCAAGGACCGAATCTATATGCCTAAAGGACTATAGCCTATGTGAACAAAAAAAAGAGAGCCTTGGAATTTGAGGTTGGTGACAATGTTTGGCTGAAAGTTGCACCAACCAAAGGCACTGTCAAATTTGGCAGAAGAACCAAGTTAGCTCCAAGATACATAGGTCCTTATGAGATCTTGGACAGAGTTGGCAAGGTGGCATATAAGTTAGCTCTACTACCAAGCATGTCAAGTGTTCATAATGTTTTTCACATCAGTATGCTTAGGAGGTGTCTATTGGACACAAAGCATGCTATTGTAGTGGAAGACATACAGTTGGAACCTAACTTGACATATGAATAGAAACCTATAGCTATCTTTGCCAATGATACCAGAAGGTTAACAAACAAACTTATTCCCATCGTTAAAGTTTAGTGGTCACACCACTTTGAAAGAGAAGCAACCTGGGAAATTGAAAAAGACCTTATGGAAAGCTATCCTGAAGAATACTTGAAGCTAAAGGCTATTTTGGAGGACCAAAATTTTTAAGCGGGGGGTTCGTGTTACCACCACACAAAAATGGGAGAATTACAAGTGTCATAATGGCTAAAAACTGTTATATTGTGTAATTATCACCATAGTGATTGAAGTGTGGAAGGTAAAAGGGATGATCAACACCTCCTCAAAAGTGTTCCAAGTTGGTAACTTGGCCCCCAAGAAAAGCCTTAGGGTTTGCTTGTTTGTCAAGCAACCTATGGACTTTTTTGTAAGATTTTGGAAACTTGGGTACTCAATTGTAAAACTCTCAAGAAAAAGATTTGGAGAGTTATGAGAAGGATATGAATGGTATGAAAGTGCTATTGGATGACCAAATTGCTCATGGAACACAACTAAATACAAAGAAAACACAAAAAGCGATAAAGGACCTAAGTGTCCTAGTGTAAGCCTTATGATGTGTACGTTTTTTACTTAAGTCAAATGGAGCAATTTGGAGTTTTCCCACCATGGGGGAGGCAGCCAAGGCTTGATAATTAGTCAAAAATGGTGGGCACATGTGTACCAATGAGTTTAAGACAAAGAGACCATAATTAATGAGAAGGAAAATGACATAAAGCAAGGTTAGCTTGTTAAGTGTCTTTTGTGCCCTTAAGCTCATTTAAGGCCATTTAAGTAGACAAATCACTTATCCCACTCAAGGGATGGCTGGCCAAAGCATGGCAAGGAAGTCAAATGCGGGCCAAGAAATTAAGACTAAGAAGCCATGGTCTTGTAGCAAGGAAAATGACATCAAGCTTAATTAAGGCTATTAAGTGTGTTTTGTGCACAAAAGTCTTTATAAGTGGTTATCTTTGTCTTTATCTCCCACACCTGGTCTCTTCCAGCAGAAAAAAATGAGACATCTACACCGCTACACTTCATCCATAGCCACCATACCTCCAAGATTAAAATTGAAGGCAAAAGAAAGCAAGAAAGGGCAATTGGAAGCTATGTGGTGCTAAGACTTGGGTTCACCTAGGATCAAGCTCCAATTTCAGCATACACTCAAGGTAAGGGTTCTCTTGCTCTCATGAATTTTTTACTGTATTTTCAAGCATCCATGGAGCTAGGGCTATGCTTGGAAGAGAGCCATGAGCTTGATGAACCAAGCCTAGTGAGGGGAGCGCACTTATTGAAGGTTTTGTGACCTAGTGTGAAGTGCACGAAGATGGCAGTGAAATAAGAGTTTTCTAAAGTTTCCTAGATTGTTTACTGTATTTCTAAACATCCATGAAGCTAAGACCATGCTTGGAAGAGAGCAAAAAGCTCCAGGAACCAAGTATGGGTTAAAGGGAAAGAAGCATGGCAAGGTTTCGGCCTTAGTGTTACCATGCTAAAGATCGCAGTAAAGTGAGGGTCTCTAGGGCCCAAAGTTAGTACTAACTACTGTTAAAATCCTCCTAAGGCCAAGCATTAGCTTGAGGAGGGCTTCCATAGTGATTTATTTAAGTTTATTGCATGTTTTACGGACTAACCTATGGTTATTATTGTTGCTGCATTTCATGTGTTTGTTTGTTGTGAATGGCTGCTGCATTTGGTTGCCATATCTTGTATATATGCATTGTGGTTTTTTGTGTTTTAGTGTCTTTGGATTCAGGTTTTAATGAGGGTAACATTGCCTACTGAATCCAAGTGTTACCCTTACTAAGTTTCTCAATGAAACTTACTCCCTTCAACTCTGTCATTTCAGGTTCAGCTGAAAGATCACCATCAAACTAACCTTGTGGTTTTATTTTTGATCTGAAATTTCAGGTACATGAACTTCCATATGTCTAGCTATGATCTGGAAATTTTGGTAATTTTAGGAGCACATTTGGTAATTTTAATGGTGGTACTTACTGTGTTGTGCAGCGGCTGTCCGGCATCCTGTTTCTAGAGCCCATTGCATTTCAGGCATTCCTGTAACTTAGGGTGCATATTTCACTGAATTAAGACCATTTGTAGTGCATGTGTGCATGCACATGTATTGTATGAAAAATGGGACAAGTATGTGAACATTTGAGTAATGTTTTGGCTATGTAAGTGATGTGGTGCAAAGCTACCTAAGTGTGAATGATGGGCTGCTTACTTGTAAATTCTGTTTTGGCCACATAAAGTTGTTAAATGCAAGGGAATGTATTTCCTATGTGTAATGGACATATATGGGGTAGCCTTGGAGTGCTATCCCCTTGTGAATGAAGTGTTTGCACACCTATGAAATTTTGTATGGGCAAAGTGGTCATAGAGTGACCAGAATTTTGACTCTGCACTTAACCTTCTATATGTCCCTGTTTAGAGGGAATATTTGTATGAAATTTTGACCATACCTAGAGGACATCTTGAGGGTTAACTTTGATTTGTAATTTCTGAATTTGGAGCCATGTAGCCAAAGATATGATGTTTCAAATTTGACTAAATTCTGTTTATTTGGTCAGAATTTTGTAACCAACTTAAAAAATTCATAACTTGGTCCATAGATGGGCTATTGATGTAAAAAAAAAAATCCTTGGTTTGATTTAAGTCTCTACTTGATAATGGAGGAAAGAAAACAGGGGGGGTACATGACTAGAATGATACAGTTTATTAGTGGAAGTTACAGGTGCAGTGGCTGGTCACTAGAACTTTACAAGATTGCCTAATGTGTGGTAGCCAGGATTAAGACTTGTGCTAGTGTTTTCCTTCTCTGCTGCCTTGGTGTTCATGAAATGTGAATATGTGTGTGATGGTTGGACCAATATTCATGTGTTTACATAGTGCAAGAGGGCCACTTGGGTATGCACACTAAGGGTAGTGTTCTGATGGCCTACAGAACATTACCAATCTTGGGAGTCTAAATGCACAATTTTGGCACCATAACTGGACTACGCTGGAGTGGGTAACAATTTGCCTTCGCAGAGTAGTTATGACGATGATTCGGTTACCCTTCTTCGGTCTATATAAGCCTTCCTTCCCTTTATGGCCCTCATTTGCTTTCCTTTGCCTCTGCCTTGTTCTCATCTTTTTTCGAGCTCTTCTTTCTCTTTTCTGGCAGTGCAAGTGGCGGAGTGATTTCGGGCAACCATTTACGATAGCTTCTTCTAATCCCAACTTCGGCAAACATTTTGGTGGGTTTCTCTTCCAGAGGTCCTTCGGTCTCTTCGGTTTTTATTTTTTCTAGTCCCCGAAGCTTTTTTCTTTCTTCCCGAAGTCCTTTGACTCTCTTTTCCAAAGTCATTTTCTCTTGCCGAACATGTCTTCCCCTGTCCCCCTTATGTCCATCCAAGCTATTCCCGAGAGCTGGCAACCTCTCATGTCTCACCCATGTTGTTCCACTTCAAAAAAATTAGCGAAGTGGACAACTAAATTCTTTCTTCCCTCCTATGCCGCTACTGGGCTACCCTATCTCAGCCACTTCAGCTTCATGAACAAAGGTGACAAGGTTACCATTTTCCGAGCCCAACTGAAGGCCAAGCTTCGGTTTCCTCCGCCGAAGATGATTTGCGACTTTTGCCAATTCCATGGCATAGCCGTGAATCAGCTTCTGCCCAACTCTTACTGTTACTTCAACGCTTTTCTCTGCATGTGTGGGGTTTTCAAGATAGAACCCCACTTCATCATTTTCATGCAATACTACAAGCTCTATCCGGGCCCGAAGGGTGGCTTCTTTTTCATGCTGCCTTGAGGATCTAGGAGCAAAAAATATATGTTCACCTTTGGTAGTAGAGATAGTTGGAGAGGGTGGCAAAGGATTTTCTTCTTCTTGAAGGTGGCAGAGGCATGGCCACATATGCCGACAAGGTGGGCCCGGGGAAGCTAGAGACGGACGTTGTTGATCCCAATAAGTTGCTAAGTCCTGAGTTGGCAGCGACGTTTGAGGATTTCGACAGCCGTATCTGAGCTGTCACCGACTGGGATGCCGAGGTCTCGCCACGCTCCTTGTATCCCTTCCCCATTAAGAGGAACCTTATGACCGAGGAGGTTCTTCGGGAGCTAGGGGTACTCAAGGAGCATAAAACGGACCTCGGCATGCCAGCTCCTGCCGCTGACTGGAAGAAGTCCTAGCTGGTGATGCTCCTTTTGGGGGAGATCACTTATGAAGTGTTACCCACTCTGGGGTAGTCCAGTTATGGTGCCAAAACTGTGCATTTAAACTCCCAGGATTGGTAATGTTCTATAGGCCATCAGAACACTACCCTTAGTGTGCATATCCAAGTGGCCCTTTTGGGAACTATGTAAACACATGCATATTGGTCCAACCATCACACACATATTCACATTTCATGCACACCATGGCTGCAGAGAAGGAAACAACTTGCACAAGTCTTAATCTTGGCTACCACACATTAGGCAATCTTGTAAAGTTCTAGTAACCAGCCACTGCACCTGTAACTTCCACTAATAAACTGTATCATTCTAGCCATATAGCCTCCTATTTTATTTGCTCCATTATCAAGTAGAGATTTAGATCAAACCAAGGAATTTTATTTTACATCAATAGCCCACCTATGGACCAAGTTATGGATTTTTTAAGTTGGTTACAAAATTCTGACCAAATGAACAGTAACTCAGCCAACTTTGCAACATCATATCTTTGGCTACCGGTCTCTAAATTAAGAAATTCAAAAGCCCAGTTAACCCTCTAGATGTCCTATAGGTGTGGTAAAAATTTCATACCAAGTGTCATTCTACATAGGGAGATATTAAACTTTATGTCCATAGTTGAAATTCTGGCAACTTTTGGACCATTTTGCCCATACAATTTTTTCCAAACCATGCAAACACTTCATTTACAAGGGGAAAGCCCTCCAAGGCTATCCCATATATGTCCATTACACATATGAATTACATTCCCTTTCTATTAAAAACTTTATGTGGCCAAAACAGAATTTACAAGTAAGCAGCCCATCATTCACACTTAGGCAGCTTTGCACCACATCACTTACATAGCCAAAACATTACTCAAATGTTCACATACTTGTCTCATTTTACATACACTACATGTACATGCATACATGCACTACAATATGGTCTTAACTCAGCTAAATATGCACCCTAGGTTACAGGAGTGCCTGAGACACAATGGACTCCAGAACAGGATGCTGGACAGCTGCTGCACAACACAATAAGTACCACCATTAAAATTACCAAATGTGCTCCTAAAATCACCAAACTTTCCAGATCATAACTAGACACATGGAAGTTCATGTACCTGAAATTTCAGATCAAAAATCAAACCAAAAATGTTAGTTTGAATGTGATCTTTCTGCTGGACCTGAAATGACAGAATTGAGGGGAGTAAGTTTCATTGAGAAACTTAGTAAGGGTAACACTTGGTTTCTTAAGGTAATGTGATCCTCATTAAAACCTGCATCCAAAGACACTAAAACACAAAAACCACAATGCATATATACAAGATATAGCAACCAAATGCAGCAGCCATTCACAACAAACAAACACATGAAATGCAGCAACAACAATAACCATAGGTTAGTCCGTAAAACATGCAATAAACTTAAATAAATCACTATGGCAGCCCTCCTCAAGCTAATGCTTGGCCTTAGGAGGATTTTAACAGTAGTTAGTACTAACTTTGGGCTCTAGAAACCCTTCTTTCTTACTGCCATCTTTAGCATGGTAACACTAAGGCCGAAACCTTGCCATGCTTCTTTCCTCTTAACCCATACTTGGTTCCTAGAGCTTTTTGCTCTCTTCCAAGCATGGTCTTAGCTTCATGGATGTTTGGAAATACAGTAAACAATCCAGGAAACTTTAGAAAACTCTTATTTCACTGCCATCTTCGTGCACTTCACACTAGGTCACAAAACCTTCAATAAGTGCACTCCCCTCACTAAGCTTGGTTCATCAAGCTCATGGCTCTCTTCCAAGCTTAGCCCTAGCTCCATGGATGTTTGAAAATTGTAGAAAATAGTCCATGAGAGCAAGAGAACCCTTACCTTGAGTGTATGCTGAAATTGGAGCTTGATCCTAGGTGCACCCAAGTCTTAGCACCACATAGCTTCCAATTGCCCTTTCTTGCTTTCTTTTGCCTTCAATTTTATTCTTGGAGGTATGGTGGCTATGGAAGAAGTGTGGGGGTGGAGATGCTGCATTTTTTTTCTGCTGGAAGATACCAAATGTGGGAGATAAAGACAAGGATAACCACTTATAAAGACTTTAGTGCACAAAACACACTTAATAGCCTTAATTAAGCTTTATGTCATTTTCCTTGCTACAAGACCATGGTTTCTTAGTCTTAGTTTCTTGGCCCACATTTGACTTTCTTGCCATGCTTTGGCCAGCCATCCCTTGAGTGGGATAAGTGATTTGGCCACTTAAATGGCCTTAAATGAGCTTAAGGGCACAAAAGACACTTAACAAGCTTAACCTTGCTTTATGTCATTTTCCTTCTCATTAATTATGGTCTCTTTATCTTAAACTCATTGGTACACATGTGCCCACCATTGTTGACTAATTATCAAGCCTTGGCTGCCTCCCCCATGGTGGGAAAACTCCAAATTGCTCCATTTGACTTAAGTAAAAAACGTACACATCATAAGGCTTACACTAGGACACTTAGGTCCTTTATGCCTTTTTGTGTTTTCTTTGTCTTTAGTTGTCTTCCATGAGCAATTTGGTCCTCCAATAGCACTTTCATACCATTCATATCCTTCTCATAACTCTCCAAATCTTTTTCTTGAGAGTTTTACAATTGAGTACCCAAGTTTCCAAAATCTTACAAAAAAGTCCACAGGTTGCTTGACAAACAAGCAATCCTTAAGGATTTTCTTGAGGCCAAGTTACTAACTTGGAACACTTTTAAGAAAGTGTTGATCATGCCTTTTACCCCCCCACACTGTTGGGTTTCGGGAGCCAAACAGCGCAGCGGAATTTAACCGAAACCCTCCAGGATCCAAGTGAAACGGGGTAAACCGGGTGTTCGAAAATTTCATACCTAATTTTCGGTTGAGATCTCTCACTCAACTGTAGAGTCGAATCACAAACCTGAACAGTTGACGTGTTCAGGCTCTCTATGGTATCCACACGAGCCTCTCGGGATCACCACGCTTCCACCACGTCCCGGCAGATGCGTTTCTCTTGCGCACGCAGTTCTAGCTTGCGTCCTCCAAGGAATTGTAAGAGAAGAGTGTGGCTGTCCTTTTGGGATGCTAGGGCAAGGAGACCTGCGAATTTCTCACTTAAAAGTTGTATTTATAGTGAGACTCAACTTCCAGGCCTAATGGGTTTCAAAGCCCTAATCCAATTAGGATTTAATTTCGGGCTTAATAATGGCTCAACTCCTTGGCCCATTATTAATACGAAATTAAAGTGAAACCATAACCCAAATAATTAGCCCATGCACTCTAATGATCCAAATAGCTCTATGTGTGCGACCCAATAGGCTCTTGCCATGTTGGCAATGATCATAAATCACATTTATGATCATAAGCAATGAGCGGTGTCTAGCAACACATCATTGCTACCCAAGTGACAAGATTGTCGGTGAATCGACTAAACCTTTATGATCATCACCGATATATGCCATTGTCCCTTTGTCCAAGATATCAAGACTAAGCACGAGACATGGAATGTGTCACTCTCGTATAGCCCAATCTTTGGTTTCTTGATTACCGAGTAGACCAACTTAAACTGACGACATTGATATCATATATCAACTCATCGAAGCATGGCCATGCATTTTCTAAGTCTCACTCTATCAAGGGGCCCAAAGATATCACTCCCGTTACATAGGAGGGACAAATCCCATCTTGATCATACAAATCCCTCCGCATGATATGTGACATACCCAATGACCTCCTTCAAGTTCACTCAGTTACGAGCAACAAAGGAAAGTATCAAAGTATGTGACTCACATGTAGGGAACCTTGTTGATCTTAGGTCGAAGGACTACATATACCATGATCACTATGAGAATCACTTATGACACTCATATAACGATCCATGAAGTGTTCTCATGGTGGGTCGGTCCAGTACACAAGTTCTCCAACTTGTACCCATATGTAGACTAGATATCTCATATTAGTCTCCACATATGCTAGTCATTATGTATTATTGCAACCCGCTCCACAATAATACTAGACTAGGGACGTTTAAGAATATCATTATTCTAGGGTTACAATTATGCTTATTACGTTACGCAGAAACAAAACAACAAACATAATTGCTGGATTAATGCCTCAATAAAATATCATGACTCAATGTGCAAAAATACAATCATCTCATGATTGGCTTTTTGGGCACAATACTAACACACACTTCAATCACTATGGTGAGAATTACACAATATAATGGTTTTTAGCCATTATGACACACTTGTAATTCTCTCATTTTGTGAGGTGGTAACAATTTTGATGTAGCAGTACATACCAACTTCGGTGCTGAAGGTGGTTTTTTCCTCATCTTCGGGGTCCATTCTGATTTGGTCGTACCCACTGAAGGTGTCAAGGAAACTTAGGAGGCCATACTCGGCGGTTGAGTCCACCAACTGGTCTATTGGCGGTAGTGGATATGAATCTTTAGGACAAGCATCGTTCACGTTTCAGAAATCGATGCACATTTGGAGTTGGTCACTCCCTTCCTTTGTGGCGATTACCACGTTACTAAGCCATTTTGGGTATTTCACTTCCCTTATTACACCGGCCTCCATTAGCCGTTGGACTTCAGATTTTACAAATCTGTTCTTATGTGCCGAAAAGCTTCTTTTATTTTGGCGCACGGGGCTTCACGTCGGGGCGTATCTTAAGATTATGCTAAATTAAGTGAGGATCTACCTCAGGCATGTCTTTTGGTGAGTAGGCAAACAGATCTTTGTTCATTAACAAGAAAGATACAAGTTTTTCCTTATCACCTTCGGCCACATTTTTCCCTATTCGGGTATTTCAGCCTGGGACAAGTTCTATATCTTCTGTTTCTATTTTCGCAGGGTCTTCTGCTTCTTCCCTCTTTGCCTCTCCTGCGAGTACGGACTTTGCTCCCGTAATCCATGCACAACTCTTCACTAGGGCCTTTCTTACTTCGACAAACACCTTTCTCACTTCCCCTTGGTCGATAAAGATCTCGGCATCTCCATCCTTTATGGCGAAGGTGACAGTTAGGTATTTCACATCTGGGTGAATGTGAAGGTTTCGTTGTGTCTGTCTTCCAAGGATGGCATTATACAACGAAAGGACATCTATGACGATGAACCTTGTCATTGTGGAGGCAAAGAGCTCATCCTTGTTCTATAATGAAGTTCTTCTTAACATCAGGGGAAGGTCAACCATCCAAGGACAGGGAGTTTGGACGAACCCACTTTGAAAGTAGGAAAGGTGACGGGCTTGAGATCACCCCTTGGGATACCCAAACTCGGCAGGAGATGGGAGAACAAGACGTCAGCATTAGAACCATCATCAAGGAGTACTCTTTTGACGTACCAACTCCCTATCCTTGCCATGACCAGAAGGGGGTCGTCATAAGGGAATATTATGGTCGACCCATCTTTTCGAATAAGCTTTTTTGATGGGTTACCGTATTGCATCACCGAGATCTCCCTGGCTTTTCTTTTCCTTTCTGCCGAGGGTAGTCCTGTGGTGATTGTCTGTATTATTGCTGCCGGAGGTGGTGGATGTCTTCTGGGACTTCGGTTCTGGTGTCTGTTGGAGTCATATTCCTCGTCATCTCCTTTCCTTTCTTCTTCCCTCCTTCCCTTTGGGGAGGACATCCGTTGGTAACATCGAAGTTGGCCCTGCTTTATCAGGGACTCTATGTACTTCCTCAACTAGAAGCAATCCTCGGTATCATGCCCATGATCCCGATGGGACTGGCAAAACTTTTTCATGTTCTTTTTGTTGTCCGAGGTCATCGCCTTCAGTCGTTGAATCTGAGTTCCCTGCCTTTCCATGGCCATGAGAATGTTCGTCCTTGTGGTGTTTAAGGGAATAAAAGTCAACCGCTTCTTCCTTCTCAGCTTTTGAGGTCGACCCCCTGATCGGTTAGGTAGCGAGTTTGTTCGCTTGACCCCTCGGTACGGACGTGGTCGAGCTTTGGGCCTCCCATACTTAGGTCTTCAACAGTCATATACTACTCCGCCCTTCAGTAAAATTCACCAAGGGTGTCCGGGGTGTCCTTCAAGAATTCGTAGAACAACTATGAGTCTCTCCGAAGTCCCCGTATCATGGCGAGGATACGAATCTCCAGCCTGAAGTCTGGCACGCTTAGGGCTTCTCAATTGAACCTTTCGACATAGTCGCGAATAGTTTCTCCATTCTTTTGTGCTATGTCGAACATTTGAACTGGCATCTTTGCCGTCGGTATACTTTTAATCAATTGCTGCGTGAAAGCGGTAGACAACTCTTGGAACCCCATGATGGTTTTGGTGGCTAACGAGTTGTATCATGCCGTTGCGGTCCAAAGAGGGTGACCTCGAAGCATTTGCACAAGCTGGCATCATTGGCACCGTGCAACACCATGCTGTGCCTGTATTTGGTTAGGTGAGCCTGGGGGTCACTTCAGCCATCGTACGTTTCCAAACGAGGCACATGAAAGTCACTCGGCATAGGTGCTTTGACTACTGTTCGGGTAAACGGCGATTCGTCTCAGTTGAAGGTTTCCGACAACCTAAACTAGACGAGTCTCCAAGCTACCTGTCTTTCCACCCTCTTTAACCTCTTTAGGATTTTTTCCATGATGAGTATGTTGGGTTTCAAAAGCCAAACAGCGCAGCGGAATTTAACCAAAACCCTCTAGGATCCAAGTGAAATGGGGTAAACTGGGTGTTCAAAAATTTTCATACCTAATTTTTAGTTGAGATCTCTCACTCAACTGTAGAGTCGAATCACAAAACTTAAATAATTGACGTGTTCAAGCTCTCTATGGTATCCACACAAGCTTCTTGGGATCACCACACCTCCACCACATCCCGGCAGATGCATTTCTCTTGCGCTCGTATTGCTAGCTTGCGTCCTTCAAGGAATTGCAAGAGAAGAGTGCGACTGTCCTTTTGGGAGGCTAGGGCAAGGAGACCTGCGAATTTCTCACTAAAAGTTGTATTTATAGTGAGACTCAACTTCCAGGCCTAATACGTTTCAAAACCCTAATCCAATTAGGCTTTAATTTCGGGCTTAATAATAGCTCAACTATTGGGCCCATTATTAATACGAAATTATTGTGAACCCAAAACCCAAATTTTTAGCCCATGCACTCTAATGATCCAAATAGCTCTATGTGTGTGACCCAATAGGCTCTTACCACGTTGGCAATTATCATAAATCACATTTATGATCATAAGTAATGAGCGGTGTCTAGCAACACATCATTGCTACCCAAGTGACAAGATTATCGATGATTCGACTAAACCTTTATGATCATCACCGATATATGCCACTGTCCCTTTGTCCAAGATATCATGACTAAGCACGAGACATGGAATGTGTCATTCTCGTATAGCCCAATCTTTGGTTTCTTGATTGCCGAGTAAACCAAGTTAAACTGATGACATTAATATCGTATATCAACTCATCCGAGTATGGCCATGCATTTTTCTAAGTCTTACTCTATCAAGGGGCCCGAAGATATCACTCCCATTACATAGGAGGGACAAATCCCATCTTGATCATACAAATCCCTTGGCATGATATATGACATACCCAATGACCTCCTTCAAGTTCACTCAGTTACGAGCAACAAAGGAAAGTATCAAAGTATGTGACTTACATGTAGGGAACTTTGATGATCTTAGGTCGAAGGACTATCATAGTGATCATGGTATATGTAGTGTTCTCATGGTGGGTCGGTCCAGTACACAAGTTCTCCAACTTGTACCCATATGCAAACTACATATCTCATATTAGTCTCCACATATGCTAGTCGTTATGTATTATTGCAACCCGCTCCATAATAGTACTAGACTAGGGACGTTTGAGAATATCATTATTCTAGGGTTACAATTATGATTGTTAAGTTACGCAGAAACAAAAACAACAAACATAATTGCTGGATTAATGCCTTAATAAAATATCATGACTCAATGTGCGAAAATACAATCATCTCACGATTGGCCTTTTGGGCATAACACTAACAGAGTGCGGCGTTGAGCTCTTCTTCTTACTGCCTAGAGGCCTCCAATAATGGAGAGCAATGCCTCCTTTTTGGAGAGTAACTTCAGCGTCGAGGGGATTGCGATTTCTCTTCTAGTGAAGAAGTCCTTCAACGGGTAGTCCTGGGCCATTTGGACCCCGTTTCTCCCATAGGTCGAACCCTGAGGGGTATGTTTTCCGTCGAAGACTCATCACGTTGGTCCCCGGTTCCTGAACTCCGATGAGTTGACTTTGGGATTCTCTCCCGATGAGGTGCTGGTAAAGGGGCCCTTCGGTCCGAAGGCGGCTGTGGCAATCTTTGGTCTAGTTGCTGTGTCATTTCAGCCATAACGGAGCACTGAAAATCACGTAGGAAGCTCATGGTAACAGTTAGAGGACGTTCGTCCTCCGGCAAGGAAGTCCCTGCTGTAGGTTGTTTGGTTGCCGATTGAACCTTTGGCGCGGAAGAGGACTTCAGAAGCCCATTGTCCTTAGAACGCCGAGTCTCAACGATGGCCACATGGGAGTGGGTTCCCACAGACGGTGCCAGATGATGCCCATCAGCATCTTCACTATATGACATGGTGAGACTGGGAGGGACTTCTGGTGAGGGAGGAACGCCTAAACGAGAGACTTCCAGGGAGAGATTGCCTGAAACACTGAAGTAATAAAGGTTAGGAGGTCATCGGAGTATTTTTCCGGGGAGAAGCCTTCGACGCCCAAGTCAGTATTTTGAGAGACGGGAAGTAGTAAGAATATGGAATATATCTCCTCTCTAGAGACCCCTTACTGAGGCCACTTCCTTAATATATATAGGAGGGTGTAATGGAGATGCTTGCTTGACGTGCCTCGCTCAAATTATGACACATGTTCGGTCGGGCGTAATCTGTACCTTTGGACGTGGGGGCCTCTAGTCGGCTACAGGCCGTTCTGGCCAGAGGTCAAGGCTGGGGTAGGTCTGCGCGACAAGACGTGTGCAGCGGTGGCATGTCAGAACGTGTATTCGAGCAGCGTATTGTGTACGAGGGCGGCATGTCAGAGGCTTCTTAATTGTTTCTACTGTACTCCTGAGATCCCTTCGATAGAAGAGAGATCTTTGGAATAGGAGGGCTTTTTTCCGAGATCGTTTCAGAAATCCGGGAGTTCCCTCGTCACGGAAGCTCCTCTTCAGGGGCGTTCTCTCCAGCCAAAGGTGGTGAGTCTTTCTCTTCCGAAGCTGGTTCAATCACCTTACCGAGGATGGCGATGCACCGTATTCCCGAGGTCAGTATTGTCATTTCCAGGCGTGATGATGGATCACCGAGGTCGGATGTTCAAGGTGTCAGACCCCTTTTTTCTGAAGTTGGTGCTCGCGTTCCTTGTGGGTGATGCTCGACTTTCCGTGGGTGGTGTTTTGCTCGAGCTTATGGGTTTAAAGGGAGATAGCACATCGGCTGTCAAGTAGTTGGAAAGAGTAAGGTTATGACTAATCTGCCAGTGTTGGACATTTTTAAGTATGATTTAGTGTAAGATTATGACTAATCTACTAGTGTTGGACATTCCTAAGTATGATTTAGTGATGGGTATGAATTGGCATGCTATGCATAACATAAGAATTGATTGTGCTAAGATGGAAATCACATTGCTTGATGGTGAAGTGCATGCATTAGTGAATTATGAGGAATTAGTGTATGAAATGCATGGCATGGAGGTAGACGTACTAGATGAGATGCCTATGATTTCTGAGCAAGATTACTATTATGCAATGAATGAATTGTACTGTGATGAGGAAGTGGACAGAATACCTATAGTGAGAGACTTTCCACAATTTTTTCATAAAGACCTACCAGATATTCCTTCACCAAGGGAAATTGAGTTTGAGATCAAGTTTCAACCAGGAGGTAGTCCAATATCCATATCTCCTTACAGAATGCCAATCATAAAGATGAATGAGCTCAAGAAACAACTTGATGAACTTCTTGAAAAAGGGTTCATAAGGCCAAGTGTTTCACCATGGGGAGCTCTTATTCTTTTTTAGAAAAAGAAGGATGGATCTTTGAGACTATGCATTGACTACAGAAAGCTTAATGTAGTGACTATCAAAAGCAAGCATCCATTCCCTAGCATAAAGGATCCTTTTGATCAATGCATGGGAGCTAAGATCTTCTCCAAGAGAGATTTGAGAACTAGATACTTCCAGTTGAGAGTAAAAGAAGAGGACATTCCTAAGACTGCATTCATGACTAGATATGGGCATTATGAGTACACAGTCATGCCATTTGGTTTGACTAATGGCCCAGCTGCTTTCATGGACTTGATGAACAGGGTGTTTAGACCACATCTGGACAAATTTGTGGTTGTGTTCATTGATGACATCCTAGTGTATTCTAAGGATGAAAATGAACATGAATATCATCTAAAGATTGTCCTAAAGACTCTAATGGAACATCAACTTTATGCCAAGTTATCCAAGTGTAAATTTTGGATAAGGGAAGTGTCTTTCGGAGGACACATCATAGATGCACAAGGCCTTAAGGCATACCCTGAAAAGATCAAGGCAGTGCAAGAGTGGGAAAGACCAAGGACTATGAAGGAAATCAGAAGTTTCCTAGGATTAGCTGGATACTACAAGAGATTTGCATCAGGCTTTTCCGTGATTGCCTCAGCTTTTACTCATCTGACCAAGAATGGTCAAAGGTTTTAGTGGACTGAGAAATGTGAAAAGATATCAGGAGAGGAAAAGGTTCCTTGTAATAATCCTATGCCTACTAGCAATGATTACTGTACTTCAAGGACTAAATCTATGTGCCTAAAAGACCAAGTTAGCTGCAAGATACATAGGTCCTTATGAGATCTTGGACAGTGTTGGCAAGGTAACATACAGGTTAGCTCTACTGCCAAGCATGTCAAGTGTTCATAATGTTTTTACATCAATATGCTTAAGAAGTGTCTGTTGGACACAAAGTATGCTATTGTAGTGGAAGACATACAGTTGGAACCCAACTTGACATATGAAGAGAAACCTATAGCTATCTTAGCCAAGAATACCAAAAGGTTAAGACACAAACTTATTCCCATGGTTAAAGTTCAGTGATCACACCACTCTAAAAGAGAAGCAACTTGGGAAACTGAAAAGACCTTATCAAAATGTATCCTGAAGAACACTCGAAGCTAAAGGCTATTTTGGAGGACCAAAATTTTTTAGGGGGGGGAGGATTCTTACCACCACAAAAAATTGGGAAATTTACAAGTGTGTCATAATGGCTAAAAACCGTTATATTGTATAATTCTCATCATAGTGATTGAAGTGTGGGGGTAAAAGGCATGATCAACGCCTCCTTAAAAGTGTTCCAAGTTTGTAACTTGGCCCCCAAGAAAATCCTTAAGGATTGCTTGTTTGTCAAGCAACCTATGGACTTTTTTGTAAGGTTTTGAAAAGTTGGGTACTCAATTGCAAAAATTTCACAAAAGAGCTTTGGAGAGTTATGGAAATGATATGAATGGTATGGAAACAAATTTTGGAGGCTGAATTGCTTAAAGGAAACAAAAGCTATTATTCAAGAACCTAGGACAACTAAGTGTACAATTGTTCACAAAAATAACTTAAAGATGGGATGATTTTTGGCAAGAGTCAAAGGTGGCCATTTCTACCATTATCCCAGCCTTTTATTTCCAGGTTCTAAGGTCAAAAAGGTGAGCTAAAGAATTCAAAAAGGTGGGCTAAATATTAGCCAAAATGTCTTTGCTTAAGATATACTTATAGTGACCTAAGTGAGGATTAAGGTTGAACTAATCAAGGCAGGTAAAATATCTTGCTTTCTTGCCATTTCATGGCCATTTTTGTCCCCCACTAGGCACAACCTATTTCTTATCTCCTCCATAAGCTTCCATAGCTACCATAGCTCAAGCTCTCAGGAAATCACAAAGGAAAGCAACCAGATGCACCAAGACAAAAAAAAAACCCCTAGTTTTCGGGTTTACAAAAGGTTTATTGGATTTCCAAAAAAAGGTAAGGGTTTTTATCTGGCTTTCATGGCTGTTTATTGTTCAATACTAATGTCCGAACATCCAAAATGCTAAGACCCTAAGCTTGCAAGAGAGCCAAGAGCTTGATGAACCAAGTTTAGGCTAAGGGGGAAATCGCACCAAGGGTTTTGGCCTTACAGCTTTGGTGCTCTGTTATGGAAGTGCAATTAAGGGTTTTCTAAAGTTTCATGAATTGTTTACTATATTTCCACACATCCATGAAGCTAATACCATGCTGAAAGAGACCAAAAAGCTCAAGGAACCAAGTATGGGTTAAGGGGAAAGAAGCATGGCAAGGTTTCGGCCTTAGTGTTACCATGCTAAAGATGGCTGTAAGAAAGAATGGTTTTTAGAGCCCAAGTTAGCACTAACTAAGAACTAAAAGACTGCTAAGTCCAAGAAAAAGCTTGAGGAGGGCTTCCATAGTGTTTCTAAAGTGATATATTCTTGTCTTAATTGAATGATTATGGACTAACCTTAATGTGTTATTTCTGCCAGTATTTCATATGTTTGATACTATGTTTGTTTGTGCATTTGGATGTGTAGATTTGTGTGTTTGTACTACATTTTTTTGTTTTAGTGTCTTTGGATTTTAGGTATACAGCTGAAGTTTGAAGATTTTATTGATAAGCCCTTACTAAGTTTCATTCAAGAAACTTACCCCCTTTTTGTCCTTTTTAGAAGCACCTGAAAGAGAACATTCAGATTAATAGTTTTCATTTGAACTTTTCTATGAATTTTAGGTACATGAACTTCCATATATCTAGTTATGATCTGGAAAGTTTAGTGATTTTAGGAGCACATTTGGTATTTTTAATGGTGGTACTTATTGCGTTGTGCAGCAGCTGTCCAGCATCCTATTTCTGGAGTCCATTGCATTTTAGGCACTTTTGTAACTTAGGGTGCATATTTAGTTAAGTTAAGACCATTATGTAGTGCATGTATGCATGTACATGTAGTGTATGTAAAATGAGACAAGTATGTGAACAGTTGGGTAATGTTTTGGCTATGCAAGCGATGTGGTGCAAAGCTGCCTAAGTGTCAATAATGGGCTGCTTACTTGTAAATTCTGTTCTGGCCACATAAAGTTGTTAAATTCAAGGGAATGTATTTCCTATGTGTAATGGACATATATGGGGTACCCTTGGAGGGCTTTCCCCTTGTGAATGAAGTGTTTGCACACTTATGAAATTTTGTATGGGCAAAATGGTCATAAGGTGACTAGAATTTTGACTCTGCACTTAAAGTTCTATATCTTCCTATGTACAAGGAATCTTTGTATGAAATTTTGACCACACCTAGAGAACTAGAATTTGGAATTTATGAATTGGGATCCTTGTAGCCAAAGATATGACGTTGCAAAGTTTGCTATGTTACTGTTCATTTAGTCAGAATTTTGTAATCAACTTCAAAAATCCATAACTTGGTCCATATGTGGGCTATTGATGTAAAAACAATTCCTTGGTTTCCTCTTATCCTCTACTTGATAATGGAGCAAGGAAAGTAGGGGGTACATGGCTAGAATGATACAGTTTATTAGTGGAAGTTACAGCTGGAGTGCCTGGTCACTAAAACTTAACAAGACTGCCTAATGTGTAGTAGCCAAGATTAAGACTTGTGCTAGTGTTTTCCTTCTTTGCTGCCATGGTGTGCATGAAATGTGAATATGTGTGTGAAAGTTAGACCAATATGCATGTATTTACATAGTGCCCAAGAGGGCCACTTGGGTATGTGCACTAAGGGTAGTGTTCTGATGGCCTACAAAACATTACCAATCATGGGAATCTAAATGCACAATTTTGGCACCATAATTGGAATACCCCGGAGTGTATAACATTCTACCCTTCTGGACAATGAATCTATCTTTGGTGCTCCCCCACCATATCTCTACACTGCCTACCAAATTGTAGGTAGCCAATGACACTCTCTTGGAGGAGCTGAGTGGCATCCTCTCAAACATTTTTTCCATGAAGATTAACCACTCCTCAGCTCTCTTTGGCCCAGCTCTTCCATCAAACTTTGGAGGTCTTAGGCCTTGGGACCTCCCCAAAAGTCTGACTTTATCTAGGCTTTCTAGATCCTCTGATCTATGTCTCTTGGATCAGTGAAAGGCCTCTATACGGTGATGCTCTCTATGATCTCTTTCCCTTTTGCTCGATCTTCTCTCATGGCCTTTCTCAATCTCATTCCTAGTGGAGGAATGGTCATAGACTAAGGGATTAGTCCTAGATACCTGACCAATCTCAGACCTTAGTCTGTTTCCTCTTGGATTTCTCGTATCTTCATTTTCCTCCTCAACATTTTCATCATTTGGATCTTCTATGCTCCTAGAAGTAACATATTCAGATGTGTTCCTAGTATTCTCCTCCAGTTGATGCTGTGTATCTTGAACTAGTTTTGTAGGAGCTACTTGGACTCCTTACTGTTCTACTTGAATTAGCCTTACTAAGTTTTCATTGATTAAAGCTAAGTTCCTTTGAAGCTCTAACCAAACCTGAGGCACTTTAGGATTTGGTACCCCTTGTTGCCCTTAATTCCCTCTGTTCTGTCCATTTCATTGTTACCTAGAATAAGTAGGAAGCCTTCGGGGTGGTTCGCCTCTCCTTGTGGCAACGATGTTTACTTCCTACATTGATGATTGATCATAGAGCACATATAAAGATCATAAGGATTTCAATGGAACTTGACACTAGCAACTGACCAAACTGAGTTCATGTATGTAAATGCATTCAAGGAAACTATATGCTATGTACATGTACAACCATGCTCTGAAACCAACATCTGTTACCCACTACGGGGAAGTCCAATTACAGTGCCAAAATTGTGCATTTAGACTCCTAGGATTGGCAATATTCAGTAGGTCATCAGAACGCTACCCTTAGTGTGCATACCCAAGTGGCCCTCGTAGGAACTATGTAAATTCATGCATATTGATCCAACCATCACATACATATTTACATTTCATGCACACCATGGCAGCAAAGAAGGAAAACACTAGCAAAATTCTTAATTTTGGCTACCACACACTATGTAAACATGTTCAGTTCTAGTGACCAGCCACTGCACCTGTAACTTCCTCTAAAAAATTGTACCATTTTAGCCACATACACCCTATTTCATTTGCTCCATTATCAAGTAGAGACTTAAAGAAAATAAAAAAAAAATTTACATCAATAGCCCACCTACGGACCAAGTGATGGATTTTGAAGTTGGTTAAAAAATTCTGACCAAATGAACAGTATTTTAGCCAATTTTGCAATGTCATAACTTTGGCTATAGGACTCTAAATCTAGAAATTCAAAAACCACTTAAAACTCTAGATATACTCTAGGTGTGGTCAAAATTTTGTACCCATATTCATTTTACACTTGGAGATACAATGTTTTGAGTGTAGAGTTAAAATTATCGTCACTTTATGACCATTTTGCACATACAAAATTTCATAAGTGTTGAACCACTTCATTCACAAAGGGTAAGCCCTCCAAGGCTATCCCATACATGTCGAATATACATGGGAAATACATTTTCTTTCATCGAGAAACTTTATGTGGCTAAAACAAAATTTACAAGTAAGCAGCCTATCATTCACACTTAGGCAGCTTTGCGCCACATCACAAACATAGCCAAAACATTACTCAAATTTTCACATACATGCCTCATTTTAAATACACTACATGTACATGCATGCATGCACTATAGAATGATCTTAACTTAGCTAAATACACGCCCTAAGTTATAGGAGTGCCCAAGATACAATGGACTACAGAAACAGGATGCTGGACAGCTACTACACAACACAATAAGCACCATCACCAAAAATACCAAATGTGTTCCTAAAATCATCAAACTTTCCAGATCATAGCTAGACATACAGAAATTTAAGTACCTAAAAATTCAGCACAAAGGTTAGTTTGAAGGTGATCTTTTAGCTAGACCTGAAATGACAGAATTGAGGGGAGTAAGTTTCATTGAGAAACTTCGTAAGGATAACACTTGGATTCAGTAGGCAATGTAACCATCATCAAAACCTGTAGCCAAAGACACTAAAACAGAAAACCATAATTCATATATACAACATACAACAACCAAATGCAGCAGCCATTCACAACCAACAAACACATGAAATGCGACATCAACATAAACCATAGGTTAGTCCATAAAACATGCAATAAACTTAAATAAATCATGATGGTAGCCCTCTTCAAGCTAATTCTTGGTCTTAGGAGAATTTTAACACAACTTATTACTAACTTTGGGCTTTAGAAACCGTCATTTCACTACCAGCTTTGTGCACTTCACACTAGGTCACAAAACTTTCAATAAGTGCACTCCCTCTCTAAGCTTGGTTCATCAAGCTCATGGCTCTCTTTCAAACTTAGCCCTAGCTCCATGGTTTCTTGAAAATATAGAAAACAACCCATGAGACCAAGAGAACCCTGGATAAAGTGGGTAGGCCAAATTTGAAGCTTGATCCTTGAAGTATGCAAGCAATAGCTTTAGTTTGCTTTTAATTGCTTCCTTTGGCCTTCAATTTGAATCTTAGAGGTATGGTGGCTGTGGAGGAGCTATGGTAGAAGTATGGAGGAGGGTGGTGGCTGTGTGGGTCGAATAGGGGATGATGCCCTTCGGCATCATCGTTATGTAACATGGTGAGCCTAGAGCAAGGACTTCTGGTGAGAGAACGCCTGGGTGAGGAAACTCTGGTAGGAGGAGGACTACAAAGACTCAGAAAACAAAGGTTAGGAGGTCCCCAGAGTATTTTTCCAGGGAGGAGCCTCCGACGCCCAAGTCAGCGTTTGTAAATGAAGAGTCAGTAAAGAGTGGAGAGATTTTTCCCTTGGAGTCGGATCCCCTTACCTTGTGTGCTTCCCGAATATATATAGGGAGGTGAACAGTAGAAGTGAGTTTGACACAGCCGGCCCAGATCATGATATGTGTTCGGACAGATGCGATCCATACCTTTGGAGAGAGAGGGAGCATCTAGCCGACCACAGGCCGCTCGGCCAGGAGCCTAGGTCCTACGAGGGCGGCATGTCGGGGAACATACTAGTACTGTGTGTCAGAGGCTCTTTAATTGTTTCTGCCGTACTCCTGAGGTCCCTTCGGTAGAGGAGAGCTCTTTGGAACAGGAGGACTTCCTTCCGAGATCATTTTAGTTATCCGAGAACATCTTCGCCAAGGGTGGTCCCGTTCGGGTGCGTTCTTCCCTGCCAAAGGTGGTGGGTTTTTCCCTTCAGAAGCTAGTTTGGTCATCTTACTGAGGATGGCGATGCACCGCATTCCCGAGGTCAGTACTGTCATTACCAAGAGTGATGAAGGATCACCAAGGTCGGATGTAAAGGGGCTAGGCACCCTTCTTTCCGAAGTCATTGCTCGCGTTCCTATCGGTTGATGCTCGACTTTTTCGAGGGTGGCGCTTTGCCTGAGCTTATAGGTTTGGAGGGTGATAGCACTTCAGCTATCAAGGGAGAAAAAAATTCAACTTAGGCTTCTTAAATTAGCTTTAGGGCACTAAATACCCTTATTAACTTTAATCATGCTTTATGTCATTTTCATTGCCCATAAGTATGGTTTCTTTGCCTTAAACTTATTGGTACATATGTGTGTTAGTGTTGTGCCCAAAAGGCCAATCATGAGATGATTGTATTTTTGCACATTGAGTAATGATATTTTATTGAGGCATTAATCCAGCAATTATGTTTGTTGTTTTGTTTCTATGTAACGTAATAAACATAATTGTAACCCTAGAATAATGATATTCTTAAATGTCCATTAGTCTACATATGGGTACAAGTTGGAGAACTTGTGTACTGGACCGACCCACCATGAGAACACTACATGGATCGTTATATGAGTGTCATAAGTGATTCTCATAGTGATCATGGTATATGTAGTCTTTCGACCTAAGATCATCAAGGTTCCCTACAGGTGAGTCACATACTTTGATACTTTCCTTTGTTGCTCGCAACTGAGTGAACTTGAAGGAGGTCATTGGGTATGTCACATATCATGCGGAGGGATTTGTATGATCAAGATGGGATTTGTTCCTCCTATGTAACGGGAGTGATATCTTCAGGCCCCTTGATAGAGTAAGACTTAGAAAAAAGCATGGCCATGCTCAGATGAGTTGATATATGATATCAATGTCATCAGTTTAAGTTGGTCTACTCGGTAATCAAGAAACCAAAGATTGGGCTATACGAGAATGACACATTCCATGTCTCGTGCTTAGTCTTGATATCTTGGACAAAGGGACAATGCCATATATCGGTGATGATCATAAAGGTTTAGTCAAATCATCGACAATCTTGTCACTTGGGTAGCAATGATGTGTTGCTAGACACCGCTCATTGCTTATGATCATAAATGTGATTTATGATCATTGCCAACATGGCAAGAGCCTATTGGGTCGCACACATAGAGCTATTTGGATCATTAGAGTGCATGGGCTAATTATTTGGGTTATGGTTTCACTTTAATTTCGTATTAATAATGGGCCAAAGAGTTGAGCCATTATTAAGCCCGAAATTAAATCCTAATTGGATTAGGGCTTTGAAACCCATTAGGCCTGGAAGTTGAGTCTCACTATAAATACAACTTTTAAGTGAGAAATTCACAGGTCTCCTTGCCCTAGCCTCCCAAAAGGACAGCCACACTCTTTTCTTGCAATTCCTTGGAGGACGCAAGCTAGCACTGCGAGCGCAAGAGAAACGCATCTGCCGGGACGTGGTGGAAGCGTGGTGATCCCGAGAGGCTCGTGTGGATACCATAGAGAGCCTGAACACGTCAACTATTTAGGTTTTGTGATTCGACTCTACAGTTGAGTGAGAGATCTTAACCGAAAATTAGGTATGAAAATTTTCGAACACCCGATTTACCCCGTTTCACTTGGATCCTATAGGGTTTCGGTTAAATTCTGCTGCGCTGTTTGGCTCCCGAAACCCATCAATGTGCCGAACATTTTTGACCAATTTCCAAGCCATAGCCACCCCTCCCTATGTGGGAAAACTCCAAATTGCTCCGTTTGACTTAAGTCAAAGACATACACATCATAAGCCCTACATTAGAATACTTAGGTCCTTTATGCCTTTTTGTGTTTTCTTTGTCCTTAGTTGTCTTTTGTAAGCAATTAGGTCCTCCAACAGCACTTTCATACCATTTATATCCTCCCTATAACTCTCCAAAGCTCTTTCTTGAGAGTTTGCAATTAAGTACTCAAATTTCCAAAACCTTACAAAAAGGTCCATAGGTTGTTTGGCAAACAAGCAATCCTTAAGGCTTTTCTTGGCGGCCAGGTTACCAAGTTGGAACAATTTTAAGGAGGTGTTTATTATACCTTTTACCTATCACACTTCAATCACTATAAAGAGAATTTCACAATATAGAGGCTTTTTAACCATTATGTCACACTTGTAATTCTCCAATTTTCTTGAGGTGGAAACATAATTAGTTTCGAACAGAAATATTCATAACTTGTTTAGAATGTTATGGAATTATTCCCAACTAATTTGGAATAAAAACATCACAACTTCTTTAGAATAGACTGGAAATATTCATAACTAGTTTAGAATAGAAACATTCATAACTTGTTTAGAATGGAATGGAAACACTCACAAGTAGATTAGAAAAGAAATATTAATGGCTTGTTTAGAATGGAATGGAAACATTCACAATTAATTTTGAAGAGAAACATTCACAGCTAGTTTAGAATGGAGTGGAAATATTTACAACTAGTTTCAAATAGAAACATTGAGAAATTATTTAGAATGGAATAGAAACTTTCACAACTTGTTTAGAATAGAATGACAACATTCACTGCAGGCTTGGAATGGAAACATTTACAACAAGTTTGGAATAGAAATGTTCATGAGTTGATTGGAATGGATTGGAAATGTTCACAACTGGTTTGGAGTAGAAATATTCACAACTAGTTTGAAATAGAAAGATTCACAACTTGGCTAGAATTGAATGAAAACAATCAAAACTAGTTTGGGATAGAAACATTCACACCTAGTTTGTATTGGAAGCATCCACAACTAGTTTAGAATGGAATGGAAAAATTAACAACTAGTTTAGAGTAGAAACATTCATAACCTATTTTGATTAGAATAAAAACATTCATAACTTGTTTATAATGGAATGGAAGCATTTACAAGTAGTTTAAAATAGAAACATTCACAACTAGTTTGGAATATAAACATTAACAACTTCTTTAGAATGGAATGGAAATATTCACAACTCGTATAGAATGTAATGGAAACATTCACAACTAGTTTAGAGTAGAAACTTTCAAAACTAGTTAAGCATAGAAACTCTCACAACTTGTTTAGAATAAAAACTCTCACAAGTTGTTCAGACTAGAATCATTTGTAGTTAGTTTGGAATAGAAAGATTCACAACTAGTTTGAAAGAGAAACATTCACAACTAGTTTGAAAAAGAAACATTGAGAACTTGTTTGGAATAGAAACATTCACAACTTGTTCAGAATGGAATCAAAACATTCATAACTAGTTTGAAATGGAAACATTCACAATTTGCTTATAGTAGAATGGAAACATTCACAACTAGTTTGGAATAGAATCATTCATAGCTAGTTTATAGTATAAACATTCACAATTTGTTTTGAATGGAATGGAAATACTCACAACCTGTTTAGAATAGAAACATTCACAACTTGTTTAGAATGGAATGGAAATAGTTATAAGTAGTTTAGAATAGAAACAATCAGAACTTGTTTAGAATAGAAACATTCAGAACTTCTTTAGAATAGAATCATTCACAATTTGTGTAGAATGGAACAAAAACATTCGTAGCTAGTTTGGAATAGAAACATTTACAACTAGTTCAGAATAAAAATATTCAAACTTGTATAGAATATAATGGAAAGATTCACAGCTTATTTAGCATGCAAACATTCACAACTTGCTCAGAGTGGAATGAAAACATTCACAACTATTTTTGGACTTAAATGAAAGCAAACATAACTAGTTTGGAGTGCAATGAAAACATTCACAACTTTTCTGGAATAAAGATTTTCACAACTTGTTTAGAATGGTATGGAAATATTCACAGCTTGTTTGAAAGAGAAACATTCACAATTAGTTTAGAATGGAATAAAAACATTCAAACCTAGTTTGGAATAGAAACTTTCATAACTAGTTTCGAGTTGAAACATTCATAACTTATTTGAAATGGAATGGAAACATTCACAACTTGACTAGAATAGAAACACACACAACTTGTTTAGAATGAAAAGGAAACATTCATCACTAGTTTGGAGTAAAAGCATTCACAACTTTTTTATAATGGAGTGGAAATGTTCACAACTTGTTTGGAATAGATACCTTCAAAACTTGTTTTGAATAGAAATATTCACAACTTGTTTAGAATGGAATGGAAACACTCGCAACTAGTTTGCAATAGAAACATTCGCACCTAGTTTGGAATGGAAAGAAAACATTCACAACTAGTTTGGAATAGAAATATTCACAACTAGTTTAGAATAGAAACATTCATGCCAAGTTTAGAATAGAAACATTCACAACTTGTTTAGAATAAAAAGATTCACAACTTTTTTAGAATGGAGTGGAAACATTCACAACTAGTTTGGAATATAAACATACACAACTAGTTTGGAATAGAAAGATTCAGAACTTGTTTAGAATGGAATGGAAACATTCACAACTAGTTTGGAATAGAAACATTCAAAACTTTTCAAGAATGGAATTAAAATAGTAACATCTAATTTGAAATATAATGGAATGGAAACATTTACAACTTGTTTAGAATGGAATGGAAACATTCGTAACAAGTTTGGAATTCACAACTAGTTTGAGAATGAAACGTTCACAAAGTTTGGAATTGTAAACATTCACAACTAGTTTTAGTGGAATGGAAACATTCACAACTAGTTTAGAATGGAATGGAAACATTCACAACTAGTTCAAATGAAATGGAAACATTCACAACTTATTTGGAATGAATGGAAACATTCACAACTTGTTTAGAATTGAAACATTCACAACTAATTTCGGAATGGAATGGAAACATTCACAACTAGTTTCAGAGTTAAAATGGAAACATTCACAACTAGTTTGGAATGAAATAGAAACATTCACTAACTATTTTGGATGGAATCAAAACATTCACAACTAGTTTGGAATAGAAACATTCACAACAAGTTTGGAATAGAAAAGAAACATTCACAACAAGTTTTGAAAAATGGAAACATTCAAAACTTGTTTAGACATGAAATGGAAACATTCACAACTAGTTTGGAATAGAAACTTGAACAACTAGTTTAAAATTAAATTAAAGCATTCACAACTTGTTTAGAATTGAAATGGAAATATTCACAACTAGTTTGGAATAGAAACACTCACAACTTGTTTAGAAAGTAATGAAAACATTCAAGACTTGTTTAGAGTGGAATGGAAACATTCACAACCGGTTTAGAATAGAAACATTCAGAACTAGTTTAGAATGGAAAGGAAACATTCATAATCTGTTTACAATATAAATATTCACAACTTGTTTAGAGTGGAATAGAAACATTCACAACTAGTTTGGAAAAGAAAGATTCATAACTTGCTAAGAATAGAATGGAAACATTCATAACTTGTCTAAAATAGAAAGATTCACAACTTCTTCAGAATAGAAACATTCATAAATTTTTTAGATTGGAATGGAAATATTCACAGCTAGTTTTGAATAGAAACATTGACTACCAATCTATAATAGAATAATTCACAACTTGTTTAGAAACAAATGGAAACATTCAAAAATAGTTTTGGAATGGAATAGAAACATTCACAACTTCTTTAGAATGGAATGGAAACATTCGCAACTAGGTTAAAATTCAATGGACACATTCACAACTAGTTTGGAACAGAAACACTCACAAATTGTTTAGAATATAATGGAAACATTCACAACTAATATCGAATAGAAACATCACAACTTGTTTAGAATGGATAGGAAACATTCAAAACAACTGGAATGGAATGGAAACATTCACAACTTATTTGGAATGGAACAGAAACATTCACAACTTGATTTGAATGGAATTGAAACAATCATAAAATGTTCAAAACTTGTTTGGAATGGATTGGAAACATTCCTAACTAGTTTGAAATTGAAAAATTCACAACTTTTTTTATATAAATCAAAACATTCATAACTTATTTTGAAATAGGAACATTAACATTTAGTTTAGAATAAAAACATATCACAACTTGTTTAGAATGAAATGGAAAACATTCACAATCAGTTTGGAATGAAAAAACAATAAAAACTAGTTCAGAATGAAATGGAAACATTCACAACTAGTTTGGAAATAGAAACATTCATAACTATTTGGAATAAAAGGAAACATTCACAACATAGTTTAGAATAGAATAAAAACATTCACAACTAGTTTGGAACAGAAACATGCACAACTTGTTTAGAACATAATCAATCACAACTTGTTAGAAATGGAATGGAATCATTCACAATGAGTTTCAAATAGAAACAATCACAAGTATATTAGATTTGAATAATTTATAACAAATTTGGAATATAAGCATTCACACTAGATTGGAATTAAAAGATTCACAAGTCATTTAGAAAGGAATAGAAACACTCACAACTAGTTTGCGATAGAAACATTCACAACTTGTTCAGAATGGAATGGAAATGTTAACTAGTAGTTTGGAATAGAAACATTCACAACTAGTTTAGAATAGAAACATTCACAACCTATTTAGAATGGAATGGAAACATTCTCAACTCATTTAGAATAGAAACATTCAAAACATGCTTAGTATGGACTGGAAACCATTATAACTCATTTGGAATAAAAATATTCACAACTAGTTTCGAATAAAAACATTAACAGCTTGTTTGCAATGAAAGTGAAAAACTTTAAATCTAGTTTAGAATGAAATTGAAACATTCACAACTAGTTTAGTGAAAGAAACATTAACAACTAGCTAAGAATAGAAATATTCACAACTTGTTTAGAATGGAGTGGAAACATTCACAATCTGCAAGAATAGAAACTTTCACAACTTGTTTAGAATGGAATGGAAACAATTACAACTAGTTTGGAACAGAAACATTGACAACTAGTTTAGAATAGAAACAATCACAAGTTGTTTGGAATGGAATGGAAAGGCTCACAACAAGTTATGAATACAAACATTCACAACCTGTTTAGAAAGGAATGGAAACATTCATAACTAGTTTGGAATTGAAACATTCAGAACTTGTTTGGAAAGGAAACATTCACAACTAGTTTAGAATGGAATGGAAACATTGGCAACCAGTTTAAAATAGAAACATTCATAACCTGTTTAGAATATAATGGAAATATTCCCAAGTTGTTTAGAATGGAATGAAAACATTCACAACTAGTTTGGAATAGAAACATTGACAACTTGTTTGGAATAGAAACTTTTGTAACTTATTTAGAATGGAATGCAAACATTCACAACTAGTGTCGAATGAAAACAATAACAACTTGTTTAGAATTGAAACATTCAAAACTTGTTTAGAATGGAATGGAAACATAGACAACTAGTTTGCAGTAGAAACATTCACAACAAGTATAGAATAGAAAGATTCACAATGTTATTAGAATGGAATGGAAATGTTAACAACTAGTTTGGAATAGAAGCATTCACAACTTGTTTTGAATAGCAATATTCATAATTGTTAATAATGGAATGAACACATTCAGAACTTTTTTGGAATAGAAACATTTACAATTTGTTTAGAGTAGAAGCATGCATAACTTGCTAATAATGGAATGGAGAGATTCACAACTTGTTTGGAGTGGAATAGAAACACTCATAACTGGTTTGGAATAAAATCTTTCATAACTTGTTTGGAATAGAAACATTCACTACATGTTTAGAATGGAATAGAGAATTCACAACTAGTTCGGAATAGAAACATTCACCACTTGTTAAGAATGCAATGGAAACATTCATAACCTATTTAGAATGGATTGGAAACATTCAAAATTAGTTTTAAATAAAAACTTTCGCAACGAGTATGAAATATAGTCATTCATAACTTGTTTAGAATGAAATTGAAACATTCGCAACTAGTTTTGGAATCGAATAGAAACATTCACAACTTGTTTAGAATAGAATCAAAACACTCAAAACTTGTTTGGAATGGAATGGAAGCATTCATAACTAGTTTCAAAGAGAAACATTCACAACTTGTTTCAAATGAAATGAAACCTTTCATGACTAGTTTGTATAAGAAATGATCACAAATTGTTTAGATTGTAACCAAAACATTCACAACTTTTTTGGAATAGAAACACTCACAACTTACTTAGAATGGAATACAAACTTTCATAACTATTTTGGTATAGAAACATTCATAACTTGTTTCGAATAGAAACATTAAAAAATAGTTCAGAATATAATCATTCATAATTAGTTTAGAATAGAAACATTCACAACTAGTTTAAAATAGAAATATTCACAACTTTTTTAGAATGGAATGGAAACATTAACAACTTGTTTTGAATTGAAACATTCTGACTTCTTTACAATGGAATTGAAACATTCACAACTAGTTTCGAAGAAAAACATTTATAACTAGCATGGAATAGAAATGTTAACAGCTTGCTTAGAATAGAATGAAAACTCTTATAACTTGTTAGGAATGGAGTGGAAACATTCACAACTTGTTTATAATGGAATTGAAGGATTCATAACCATTTTTAAATGGAAACATTTACAACCATTTTGGAATATAACCATTCACTACTTATGTAGAATGAAATGGAAACATTCTGATAAGCTTATATTTATTATTATTATTTCTCTCATATTTTGTATATTTTAACATATTTTGAACCCTAAAGATATATTTTGAGTATGTTTTGTAGCATAAAACATATCTGGACTCAATTAATTGAAAGTGGATTTGATTTGCCATTTTACAAGTTTTAATTTGGTTGTGCTCTTTCAGGATGTTGATAGATTGGTGATCTTCCCGTAGAAAAATCATATCTTGAGCTACAAATATTGGAATGAAGTGATTCTTGATTCATTAGAAAGCTAACATCTAGAGCTCTAAATCACATTCAGATCATGAAACCTAGTTTGGACGTTAAGAGGGTCAAATTCAGCTTCAAATTCACGATTTACGAGTCATCGCCGGTTCAGAAGTAGTTGCGGTATTTTGGACATATCTTTAGCTGTAGATGCATAAGTTGAAGCCTTTTCATGAGGGGTTCTCAAAGCACCCTGATTGATGCCGGAAGGGACTGTCTAGCCAAAGACCATAAAGAAAGGTGCTTTTTGAAGGCAACCCAAGCGTGGTTTTGTACCATAAACAATTAGGATTTTTTCTTTCTTTCTTTCTTTTATGTTTTATTCTTTATTTTCAGCTTTTATTTCTTAGGTTTCTTTATTTTCACAACTGATTTTCTTGGTCAGGCAATATCTCTTTCAAGCTGGAGGTGAACTAAACCATATGGGGAAGCAAGCTGAGGTCAAATTTTGAGTTATAGATCATTGTGAAATCACCTTTCAGGGCGGTACCTTTTCTTTTCCCCATCTGTGCTTTTATTGTAAACATTGAGGACAATGTTTGATTTAAGTGTGGGGGAGTGGATAGCTTGAGACATAATTTTCTGTTTTCAAAATTTTTGAACTAATTTTTTTATTCATACTTTTGAGCATCGATCTTAATTGTTAGATGATTTCACCTTTTTGGTTCTTGAATGCTTAGCTTGAGTGTTGAGTTAGTAATTTATTAATCTTTATGCAACTCTCAAATTTTATTTTTAAATTGTTTTTGGAATTTTTGATCAAGCTAGTTGATGGTTATCTTAAGAAGCTGATTTTTTCATCAAATTTGTGTACTTAGTACATTGATTTAAACCTTGTAAGATTATGACCTTATTAAGTTGAATATGTGGTTTGTTCGGTTGATGGGTGATTTGAATCACTTGAGAAAAAAATAAAAATTGTTTGACTTGTTGCATTCTGCTGAAAAAAAAGAAAATTTGCTACTCCGCTGTTCTGGGTATTGAAGTAGGTAGAGGTCTTCTCCTAAGGCAAGAGTCGATCACTGCTAAAAAAGGTACTAGGAACATGAGTATGGCAAAGACCACTTTGGAATTGTGTCAAGTTAGTAGCTTCGGTATGGTAGAGCCCCTATTATACACTCGCTAAACAGTGGAACACAAGAAAAAGACAAAACAAGAAAAAAACAAGTGAAGAAATCAAGTCAAATAGAAAAAAAAAAAAGTAAATTCTCAACTGATTTCTTATTTTCCATGGGTTTGTATTAAGACCGGTTGTGCTTTTTAAGTTCTTAACTACATGGTTTGTTCTTTTTACTTGGTGCAAATGTTTGATGTTTTTGTTAGATTTTCAATGGTGATTATTGCTAGCTTGAGAATAAATTGTTTTCGATGACTTATTTAGTTTTGAGTTGCTATTGCTGAGTATATAGCGTACTTAATTATTTTTTTAAGTTTTTCAAGACCCTTGGATGTGAAATTATCTTACTCAGTTTAGCTCAAAAGTATGTTTCTATTTTGAGTTTTGCCCGGGCACGAGCAAAAGCTAAGTGTGGGGGAATTTGATAAGCTTATATTTATTATTATTATTTCTCTCATATTTAGTATATTTTAATATATTTTAAACCTTAAAGATCTATTTTGAGTATGTTTTGTAGCATAGAACATATTTGGACTCAATTGATTGAAAGTGGATTTGATTGCCATTTTACAAGTTTTAATTTGGTTTTGCTCTTTTAGGATGTTGAAAGATTGGTGATGTTCTGGTAGAAAAATCATATCTTGAGCTACAGATATTGGAATGAAGTAATTCTTGATTCATTAGAAATCCAACATCTGGAGATACAAATCACATTTAGACCATAAAACCCAGTTTGCACGTTACGAGGGTCAAATTCAGCTTCAAAGTCACGATTTATGAGTCACCGCCGGTTCAAAAGCAGTTGTGGTATTTTGGTTATATCTTTGGCTGTAGATGTTTGTTTTACGCGATTCAGGTGTCGTTTCGAAGCTAAGAAATCGATATACAACTTTTATGGTTTGAGTTTTGAGAAATAATGGCTGCATCAAGATCGAATATCAGCTTGAAGTTTCTGTTGCTGTTCTGGAGCATTGCTTGGCTGACAACTTTGAAACCTTATAGTTATTTTGAATTCTTTTATTTGTTTGGGGTATTTTTGTAACAATATAAAAAGTTTAGCAAGTTCTTATGAGTTTAGCTATAGGTTTTTGGTCTTTTGGTATAAAAGCGCTGCTGCCAGACCCTCGGGCGCATTTTTTTTTTCATTTTTTAGTGTTTTTTTTTTCAATTGTTCTTTGTTTCTCTTCCGATCATGGCTGAGTAATTTTCTAGTTCAGTTCTAAGGACAATTTCCATCACTAACATTGGTTATGAGGATTGATTTTTCTTGCTTAAACTTTCTTTAAATTCAAGTATTTACTTCTTTGTTGTTCAGATTTATTGCAATTAATTTTCCTGTTCTCGCTTGTTGGACTGGTTATGGGATTGCAAATTTGCTTGATTTTCTTTCAATAGCTTAGGTGAAGAATTCAATTAGAAGCAAGTGAATTGATTGGAGATTACTTTTATTTCTGGTTAATTCATATGGAGAAGTAAGACAGGTTAAATTGTTTAAGCTTTTGGATTATTGCCTGGAATAAACTTTTGTTCATTGATCTTAATGCTAATTTTGAGATAATTAGAAATTGTTTTTCAATATCTTGTTACTCAAAATTAAGAAATTAATCTGAAGCTTTTTCGGATAAATTTTATTGTTGAATTCTTAGGGTTCTTTTTAGCTTTAAAGAGAGTCCTGTTTATTTACTTGGATTGAAGAAATATTTTCTTTCGATGATTAACTGCATGATTGGAATGGATAATCAACCTTGAACTGAGCATTTTTAGTATTAGTTAATTTCATTTTAATTCTACCGTTAATTTATTTCAGCATTCATTTCAAGAAAACTCCCAATCTTTTATTTCAGTTTTTTGATAGGAAGCTTTCAGTAAAAAAATTTCCTTTGGGATTCGACCTGGTTTTCATTGATAGACTACAAATTTATTTATTCTGAGTTGTTAGGGATACCAGAATTATTTTTGGCAGTTTCGACGATTGACCAAAAATTTGGCGTTGTAGTCGGGGAGATTTCTTTTTCCTGTTAAAGTTTCCTTTTCATTTATTTATTTATTTTATTTCTTTTCTTTCTTTCTCAGTCAACTAACGTATACCCAGATCTTGTCATACAGGTGAATTAGTGTTTGATCCAGAGATTGAGAAGACAACAAAGGCAAACAAGAAAGCGAAAACGCAAGCAGTCAATTTTTCAGCTTCGACATCTGCAAATAGCAACTCAGAAAGTGAAGAAGAACCAGTTGTTAATATAGAGATGGCAACCCAAAGAACACTAAGGGCGTTGGCAATTGCCAACGTTGTCCAGCAACCCTTGTGCATCAATTTTCTTGATATTGAGGTAGCATTTGAATTAAAATCTAGATTAATTCATTTGTTGCCTACTTTTCGTGGTCTTGCATGTGAGGACCCCCACACAACACTTGAAGGAATTTCATGTAGTCTTCTCGACCATGAAACCACAAGGAGTTACAGAAAAACAGATTAAACTGAGAGTCTTCCGGTTCTCATTGGCTAACAAAACTAAAGACTGGCTGTACTACCTTCCCTCTGGTTCAATCAGAACCTGGAATGACTTGAAGAGAAAATTTTTGAAGAAATTCTTTCCAACTTCAAGGGCTGGGACAATTCGGGAGGGAATCAGTGGGATTCGTCAATATAGCTGAGAAAGCCTATATGAGTACTGGGAGAGGTTAAACCAGCTATGTGCAAGCTACCCACATCACCAGATTTCTGATCAACTGTTGCTGCAGTACTTCTACGAAGGGCTACTATTCATGGATCGATGTAAGTTAGAGCTGCAAGTGGAGGAGCACTTGTAGTAAATAGGTAGAACTTCGAATATTGAAGCTTAACTTTCTGAACTAACCTTTCTTGTTAGACAAGTTGCCTTGGGATAGGTCTAAAATTCTAGAGTTTGTGACTTTTTCTCTATTCAAGGACACTTTACTAACTCGTGCCCATAGTTGCAAGAGGATACAACACCTCAAGTGAATGCGATAAGTGGGTTATTAACCAACCAAGAATGTCTGACCCCTATGCCAATCAATACAACCCTGGTTGGAGAGACCACCCGAATCTGAGATATAGGCAGCCAAACAATCAGCCACTGTATCCATCTACAGGTTACAACAAACCAGCTCCTCCATCACAAAACCAAGCACCAAATTCAGGTATGGCTTTAGAAGATATTGTGAAAGCTTTAGCCACTAATACTCAAATGTTTCAACAGGAAACAAGGACTAGCATTAAAGACTTGGGGAACCAAATTTCACAACTGACAGCCTCATTGAACAAAATTGAAGCTGAAAAAGGGAGGCTGTCATCTCAAGCTGAAATCAACCCAAGAGAGCTTGTCAATACCGTGACCTTTCAAAGTGACAAAAAGGTGCAAACCACCACATAAAAAATGGCAGCACTTAAACAAGAACAAGATATCCTAAAACCATCAACTTCTGATGCACAAACTGAGGAGGTAAGCAACAAGCCAATTTTTCCGAAATCAAAAATTCTAATCCTACCTTCTTTTCCTGGCAGGTTGGCTAAATCAAAGAAAGAGGAGACTGAGCAGGAAATTCTTGAAACTCTTAAGAAGGTCGAAATCAACATACCTTTGCTGGATGCAATCAAGCAGGTGCCACGGTATAGCAAGTTTCTAAAGGAGTTGTGCACCAATAAAAAGAAGTTGAAGATTGATGAGACAATCAAAGTTAGGGAGAATGTGTTAGCAATAATCCAAAGAAAGTTGCTTGAGAAGTGTAAGGACCCTAGTATGTTTACTATACCATGTGTAATAGGCAATTTTAATGTGAAAAAAGCTTTGTTAGATTTGGGAGCCTCAATGAATGTCATGCCATATTCAATATATGCTTCTTTGAAACTTGGACCTTTGAATGAAACTAGTGTTGTGATGCAATTAGCTGATAAATCCAATGCTTATCCTAGGGGCATGGTTGAGGATGTTCTTGTGCAAGTAAATGATTTAATTTTTCCTGCTGATTTTTATGTGCTTGATATGGAGAATGATGACCTAACTACTCCTATTTTGTTAGGAAGACCATTTTTAAAGACATCCAAGACCAAGATTGATGTAGATACTGGCACTCTCACAATGGAATTTGATGAAAAAATTGCACATTTCAATATTTTTGACACATAAAGGAAACTGACAATGATAATTCTGTTTCTGTTGTTGAAAAAATTGATACTTTGGTGCAGAATGAATCAGGAACAAAGGTTGAAAACCAAGTAAGGTTTGCACAAAAAGGTAAGAAAAAAAATGTCAAGTTGCACCAAGAACATGAGATGTCATTTGTGTTTGGAGAAAAGGTGTTTCGAAAACACAGAAAAAGATGGAAAGAGTTTTCTGGTAAATCTGAGCTGAATTGGATTGGACCATTTGTTATTACTGATATTTCTACTCATGGTGCAGTCGAGCTTAAAAGTTTGAAAACGGATAAAGTGTTCAACACTAAGATGCATAAGTTGAAGCCTTTTCATGAGAGGTTCTCAAAGCACCCTGATTGATGCAAGAAGGGACTGTCTAGCCAAAGAAAATAAAGAAAGGCGCTTTTGGGAGGCAACCCAAGCATGGTTTTGTACCATGAACAATTAGGATTTTTTATTTCTTTCTTCTTTTATGTTTTATTTTTTATTTTTTAGCTTTTATTTTTAGGTTTCTTTATTCTCACAACTGATTTTCTTGGTCAGGCAATATCTCTTTCAAGCTGGAGGTGAACTGAACCATATGAGCCAGCAAGCTGAGGTCAAATTTTGAGCTATAGATCATTGTGAAATCACCTTTCAGGGCGGTACCTTTTCTTTTCCCCATCTGTGCTTTTATTGTAAACATTGAGGATAATGTTTGATTTAAGTGTGGGGGAGTAGATAGCTTGAGCCATAATTTTCTGTTTTCAAAACTTTTGAATTAATATTTTTTTATTCATACTTTTGAGCATCAATCTGAATTGTTAGATGATTTCATCTTTTTGGTTCTTGAAGGCTTAGCTTGAGTGTTGAGTTAGTATTTATTAGTCTTTATGCAACTCTAAAAAAAAAATTTAAATTGTTTTTTCAATTTTTTATCAAGGTAGTTTATGGTTATCTTGAGAAGCTGATTTTTTCATCAAATTTATGTACTTAGTACATTGATTTAAACCTTGTGAGATTATGAGCTTATGAGCTTATGAAGTTGAATATGCGGTTTGTTCGGTTGATGGATGATTTGAATCACTTGAGAAAAAAATAAAAATTGTTTGACTTGTTGCATTCTGCTGAAAAAAAGAAAATTTGTTGCTCCGCTGTTCTGGGTAATGAAGTAGGTTGGGGTCTTCTCCTAAGGCAAGAGTCGATCACTGCTCGAAAAGGGATTCGGAACATGAGTATGGCAAAGACCACTTTGGAGTTGTGTCAAGTTAGTAGCTTGGGTATGGTAGAGCCCCTATTATACACTTGCTAACGGTGGAACACAAGAAAAAGACAAAACAAGAAAAAAACAAGTGAAAAAATCAGGTCAAATAGAAAAAAAAAAGCCATTTATCAACTGATTTCTTATTTTCCATGGGTTTGTGGTAAGACCGGTTGTGCTTTTTAAGTTCTTAGCTACATGGTTTGTTTTTTTTACTTGGTGCAAAAGTTTGATGTTTTTATCAGATTTTCAATGGTGATTGTTGCTAGCTTGAGAATAAATTGTTTTCAATGACTTATTTAGTTTTGAGTTGCTATTGCTGAGTATATAGCGTACTTAATTCCTTTTGTTAAGTTTTTCAAGACCCTTGGATGTGAAATTATCTTTCTCAGTTTAGCTCAAAAGTATGTTTCTATTTTGAGTTTTGCCCGGGGACGAGCAAAAGCTAAGTGTGGGGGAATTTGATAAGCTTATGTTTATTATTATTATTTCTCTCATATTTAGTATATTTTAACATATTTTAAACCTTAAAGATATATTCTGAGTATTTTTTATAGTATAGAACATATCTGGACTTAATTGATTGAAAGTGGATTTGATTTGCCATTTTACAAGTTTTAATTTGGTTTTGCTCTTTCAAGATGTTGACAGATTGATGATATTCCGGTAGAAAAATCATATCTTGAGCTGCAGATATTGGAATGAAGTAATTCCTGATTCATTAGAAAGCTAACATATGGAGCTACAAATCACATTTAGACCATGAAACCCATTTTGCACGTTAAGAGGGTCAAATTCAGCTTCAAAGTCACGATTTGTGAGTCACCGCCGGTTCAGAAGCAGTTGCGGTGTTTTGGTCATATCTTTGGCTGTAGATGTCCGTTTTATGCTATTCAGGTGTCGTTTCGAAGCTAAGAAATCGATCTAAAACTTTTATGGTTTGAGTTTTGAGAAATAATAGCTGCATCAAGTTCGAATATCAGCTTGAACTTGCTGTTGCTGTTCTGAAGCATTGTTTGGTTGATAATTTTGAAACCTTAAAGTTATTTTGAATCCTTTTATTTGTTTGGGGTATTTTTCTACAATATAAAAAGTTTAGAGATTTTTTATGAGTTTAGCTATAGGTTTTTGGTCTTTTGGTATAAAAGCGCTGCCGCTAGACCCTCGGGCGCCTTTTTTTTTTTTCACTTTTTAGTGGTTTTTTTTTCAATTGTTCTTTGTTTCTCTTCCGATCATGGCTGAGTAATTTTCTAGTTTAGTTCTAGGGATGATTTCCATCACCAACACCAGTTGTGAGCATTGATTTTTCTTGTTTAAACTTTCTTTAAATTCAAGAATTTATTTCTTTGTTGTTCAGATTTATTGTAATTAATTTATCTGTTCTCGTTTGTTGGACTAGTTATGCGATTGCAAAATCTGCTTGATTTTCTTTCAACCGCTTAGGTGAAGAATTCAATTAGAAGAAAGTGAATTGATTGGAGATTACTTTTATTTCTGGTTAATTCATACGGAGATGTAAGACAGGTTAAATTGTTCAAGCTTTTGGATTATTGCCTGGAATAAACTTTTGTTCATTGATCTTAATGCTGATTTTGAGATAATTAGAAATTGCTTTTCAATATCATGTTACTCAAAATTAAGAAATTAATCTGAAGCTTTTTCTGATTAATTTTACTGCTGAATTCTTAGGGTTTTTTTTAGCTTTAAAGATTGTGCTGTTTATTTACTTGGATTGAAGAATTTTTTTTTTTTTTGATGATCAACTGTGTGATTGAAACGGATAATCAACCTTGAACTGAGCATTTTTAGTATTAGTTAATTTCATTTTAATTCTACCGTTAATTTATTTCAGCATTCGTTTCAAGAAAACTCCCAATCTTTTGTTTCAGTTTTCTGACAGGAAGCTTTCAGTAAAAAAATTTCCTTTAGGATTCGACCTGGTTTTCACTGATAGACTACAAATTTATTTATTCTGAGTTGTTAGGGATACTAGAATTATTTTTGGTGGTTTCGATGATCGACCACATTCGCAACTTTTAGAATAGAATGTAAACATTCACAACTAGTTTAGAATGGAATGAAAACATTCACAAATAGTTTGGAATAGGGACTTTTTTAGAATGGAACGGAAACATTCACAACTAGTATGGAATAGAAACATTAACAACTTGTTTAAAGTGGAACAGAAACATTCACAGGTTCTTTGGAATAGAAACATTCACAACTTGTTTGGGGTGGAAACATTCACAATTAGTTTGGAGTAGAATGGAAACATTAACAACTAGTTTGGAATAGAGACATTTACAACTAGCTTAGAATAAAAACATTCACAACTTGTTAAGGATGGAATGGAAACATCCTCAACTTGTTTAGAATAGAAATATTGACATCTTGTTTAGATTAGAAACATTCACAACTTGTTTAGAATGCAATGGACACATTCAGAACTAGTTTGCAAAAGAAGCATTCCTAACTTGTTTGGAATAAAAAAACTCACAACTTGTTTATAATGGAATGAAAACATGATGGAAAAAGGACCATTGCCATAAGACCTTTGAATAAGTGGGCCCAACTCAACTTTCGGGACACAACATGACCGACCTTGGAGAAGTACACGACACAACCCTTAGAAGGTAATGATGCGGTCCGGTGGTGCGGAGCCAGCATCTCCACTGTGTGCAGTGGTGAAGGCAGCAAGGGGTCCTGGAGGCGAGGGTTAGTCCAGAAGGAAGGTGTACGGGGTGGATCATCTTAAGTGATGGGCGGTAACTTCTTGGTCCCGTGGTAGGTGAGAACGGGAGGTACCTCCGGTGTGGGAGAGAGCCCGGAACAGTGATTCTTCAGGGAGACCTGGCTGAAACACTCAGAAAACAGGGGTTAGGAGGCCTCTAGGGTGGTTTTCCGGGGGGGGAACCTCCGATGCCCAAGTCAGTGTTTTGAGAAAGAGAGATACTCAGTAATAAGCACAAGGGACTTTGCCTGCTGCGTCTTTCCGAGGACCGAAGGGAGAGTATTCAGGCAAATGGAGAGTTTTCAGGCGGAGGGAGTAGAGCGTCCTCTGTTTTTCGGCCTCTCTCTCTGTCCTCTCGCCAGAAGGCCCCCTTCTTGTGATGATTTCCTTTGTATAAAAGGAATATGGTGACCCCTTCAGATGATGACACGTGTATGGCACATGTATGGTTGGATGGTGTTCGTACTTCTAGGCGTGGGGGCCCCTAGCCACCTGCAGGCTTCTCGAGCCGTGAGTTGTAGCCCTTCGTGACAGGATATTAGACTGCGATGGCGTGTTAGAGCGTATCTGAAGGTGGCATGTCGAAGACGTATGTGAGCGGAGTGTCAGAGACTCATTGAGAGCTCTTGCCGTACAACCAAGGTCCCTTTGGTTGATGTCTCACTTCGGGGTGAGGAGCCTTTTTCTGGAGTCAGGCTGGAACTTTGGCGTCTCCGTCTTCGGGGGCCTTTCTCCCTCGGAGGGTGATTGGTCCTTCTCCCTTGAACCTGGTTCGGTCGCCTTCCCGAATGAGGCGCTGTGCTGGCTCCCCAAGTTGGAATTGGCGAGCTACCGAGGTCGTGTGCCTCAGGTGTCTTGCTCTCTCTTTTCCGTGGTCGGTGGGTAAACAGGGCGATAGCACTTCGGCTATCACATGCCCCCCTTGGAAAGTCAAAGTGAAGACTTCGGCAAGTAGCTTTTCCAGCTACCTCCACCTTGGTGGGATTACCCCACAATTCCACCTTTTGACTTAAGTCAAAAGCTTGAACACCTTAAGGTTTACATTTTGACATTTAGGTCCTTAATGCCTTTAGTGTTTCCTTTGTCCAAATTTGTCTTCCATGTACAATTTGGTCCACCAATAGCACTTTTATACCATTCATATCATTCCCATAATTCTCCAAGTCTCTTTCTTGAGAGTTTTGTAATTGAGTACCTAAATTTCCAAAACCTTACAAAAAAGTCCATAGGTTCTTTGCCAAAGAAGCAATCCTTAAGAATTTTCTTGGTGGTGAAGTTACTAACTTGGAACACTTTTAAGGAGGTGTTGATCATGCTTTTTACCCCCAACCTTCAATCGCTATGGTAAGAATTACACAATATAATGGTTTTTTGCCATTATGACACACTTGTAATTCTCTCATTTTTGTGAGGTGGTAACAATCCTTCCCCCCTTAAAAGTTTTGGTCATCCAAAATAGCCTTCAGCTTCTGGTATTCTTCGGGATACTTTTCCATAAGGTCTTTTTCAGTTTCCCAGGTTGCTTCTCGTTCAGAGTGGTGTGATCTGTGAACTTTAACCATGGGAATAAGTTTGTTTCTTAACCTTCTGCTATCCTCGGCTAAGATAGCCATAGGTTGCTCTTCATATGACAAGTTAGGTTCCAACTGTATGTCTTCCACTACAATAGCATGCTTTGTGTCCAATAGACACTTCCTAAGCATACTGATGTGAAAAACTGTTAGTGTTGTGCCCAACAAGCCAATCATGAGATGATTGTATTTTTGCACATTGAGTTATGATATTTTATTAAGGCATTAATCCAGTAATTATGTTTGTTATTTTGTTTCTGCGTAACATAATAAACATAATTGTAACCCTAGAATAATGATATTCTCAAACGTCCCTGGTCTAGTATTATTGTGGAGCGAGTTGCAAGAATACATAACGACTAGCATATGTGGAGACTAATATTAGATATGTAGTCTACTTATGGGTACAAGTTTGAAAACTTGTGTACTGGACCGACCCACCATGAGAACACTACATGGATCGTTATATGAGTGTCATAAGTGATTCTCATAGTGATCAAGGTACATGTAGTCCTTCGACCTAAGATCATCAAGGTTCCGTACATGTAAGTCATATACTTTGATACTTTCTTTTGTTGCTCGTAACTGAGTGAACTTAAAGGAGGTCATTGGGTATGTCACATATCATGTGGAGGGATTTGTAAGATGACGATGGGATTTGTCCCTCCTATGTAATGGGAGTGATATCTTCGGGCTCCTTGATAGAGTAAGACATAGAAAAATTCATGGCTATGCTCGGATGAGTTGATATACGATATCAATGCCATCAGTTCAAGTTGGTATACTCGATAATCAAGAAACCAAAGATTGGGCTATACAAGAGTGACACATTCCATGTCTCGTGCTTAGTCTTGATATCTTGGACAAAAAGACAATGGCATATATCGTTAATGATCATAAAGGTTTAGTCGAATCACCGACAATCTTGTCACTTGGGTAGCAATGCTGCGTTGCTAGACACCACTCATTGCTTATGATCATAAATGTGATTTATGATCATTGCCAACGTGGTAGCTGCCTATTGGGTCGCACGCATAGAGCTATTTGGATCATTAGAGTGCATGGGCTAATTATTTGGGTTATAGTTTCACTTTAATTTCATATTAGTAATGGGCCCAATAGTTGATCCATTATTAAGCCCAAAATTGAAGCCTAATTGGATTAGGGCTTTGAAACCCATTAGGCTTAGAAGTTGAGTCTCACTATAAATACAACTTTTAGTGAGAAATTCGTAGCTTCATGCCCTAGCCTCCCAAAAGGATAGCCGCACTCTTCTCTTTCAATTCCTTGGAGGACGCAAGCTAGCACTGCCAGCGCAAGAGAAACACATCTGCCGAGACGTGGTGGAAGCGTGGTGATCCTGAGAGGCTCATGTGGATACCATGGAGAGCTTGAACACATCAACCGTTCAGGTTTTGTGATTCAACTCTATAGTTGAGTGAGAGATCTCAACCGAAAATTAGGTTTGAAAATTTTTGAACACCCTGTTTACCCCGTTTCACTTGGATCTTGGAGGGTTTCGGTTAAATTCCGCTACGCTGTTTGGCTCCCAAAACCCAACAAAAACATTATGAACGCTTGACATGCTTGGCGATATAGCTAACCTATATGCTACCTTGCCAAATTTGTTCAAGATCTCATAAGGACCTATGTATCTTTGAGCTAACTCAGTTCTTCTACCAAATCTGACAGTACCTTTGGTTGGTGCAACTTTCAGCCAAACATTGTCACCAACCTCAAATTCCAAGTCTCTCATTCTTTTGTTCACATAGGCCGTGGTCATTTCATTGGCTAGCTTTAATCTTTTTTGAATTTTCTTGATTTTGGCAGTTGTCTCTTCTATAATTTCAGGATGCAACTCTATCCTGTCTGAGGCTTCCACCCAACAGTGGGGTGTCATGCACCTTCTTCCATATAATGCTTCATAAGGTGCCATGCCAATGGTGCTTTGGTAACTATTGTTATATGAGAATTCCACCAATGGAAAGTGTTGATACCATTCACCTTTGAAATCCAACCCATAGCTCCTGAGCATGTCTTCCAGTATGTATATCATCCTTTCAGATTGCCCATCTATCTGAGGATGATAAGCAATACTCAAGTGGATTTCGGTTCCTAGTGCTTTATGAAAAGCACTCCAAAATCGAGCTGTAAATCTTGGATCTCTATCAAATACAATGGTGTCTGGCATTCCACATAGTCTCCCTATCTCTTGGACATACATTTGAGCTAACTTCTCCAAGGAGTCTATGAGTTTCATAGGTAAGAAGTGGGCACACTTGGCTAACCTATCCACAATGACCCAGATTGTGTCATGCCTTAATCTGGTCATAGGTAACCCAGTCAAAAAGTCCATGGTTATGTTGCCCCACTTTCTCACTGGTATAGGAAGAGTTTGTAGGGTACCAGCTGGCTTCTGGTGCTCTACCTTTAACCTCTCACATGTGGCACATTTGCAGACATAAGTAGCTATGTCTCTCTTCATGTTTGGCCACCATAAGTGAATCTTCAAGTCTTTATACATTTTCTCACTTCCTGGGTGTATATTCAACTTACTTTTGTGAGCTTCTTCAAGTATTTCATCCCTAAGATTTGGTCCTTTAGGCACACAGATTCGGTCCTTGAAATACAGTAATCATTGCTTGTTGGCAAAGGCTTGATACAAGGAACCTTTTTCTTCTCCTGAAATCTTTTTTAGATCAACATCTCTTTCCTGTGCCTTTTTGGCTTCTTCAATCCATCTGAACTGAATTGTCAATATGTAAATTTAGGCATCTTCCCATTTCTGCCATATGCATAACAGACTATTCTGCTCATCATGATTAGCTATGGATCCTCCTTTCAAAAGTCCTGTGTACTTTCTAGTCAAGCATCTGCTACTAGATTGTTTTTTCCCTCTATGTATTCTATACTGCAATCAAAGTCCTTGATGTACTCTAACCATCTCCTTTGCCTCATGTTCAATTGTTTTTCAATGAATCAGCACTTTAGGCTCTTATGGTCAGTGTAGATCACAATGGCACTACGCATTAAGTGGTGTCTCTATTGCTTTAGAGAAAAAATCACTCCTCCCAGTTCTAGGTCATGGGTAGGATAATTTTGCTCTGGGGTCTTAACTCCCTTGACCCATAAGCAAGGACATTTTTGTCTTGCATAAGCATAGAAGCTAACCCAGATCTAGATGCATCCATATATATGATGTAAGGCTTACTTGGATCAGGAGGAATCAACACTAGAGCTTCAATCAACGTCCGCTTGAGCTACTGGAAACTCTTTTCACACTTTTCAGTCCATTCAAATCTTTAACCCTTCTTGGTCAGATGAGTAAGAACTAACACAATCATGGAAACGCTTTATACAAATCTCCTTTAGTATCCAACTAATCCTAGGAAACTTCTAATTTCCTTCACAGTCTTTGGTCTTTCCCACTCTTGCTCTGCCTTGACCATTTCAAGGTCTGCCTTAAGGCCTTGTGCATCTATGATGTGTCCTAGGAAAGGCACTTCCCTTATCCAGAATTCACACTTGGATAACTTGTCATAAAGGCTATGTTCCAATAGAGTATTTAGGGCAATCTTTCGATGATGTTCATGTTCATTTTCATCCTTGAGATATAGTAGGATGTCATCAAAGAACATAACCACAAATATGTCCAAATGTCGTCTAATGCCCTATTCATCAAGTCCATGAAAATAGCTGGGGCATTAGCCAAACCAAATGGCATGACTGTGTACTCATAATCCCTAAATCTAGTCTTGAATGCATTCTTAGGAATGTCCACTTCCTTTACTGTTAACTAGAAGTATCCAAATCTCAAATCTATCTTGGAGAAGATCTTAGCTCCTTTTAGTTGATCAAAAAGATCCTTAATCCTAGGGAGTCGATACTTGTTCTTGATAGTCACTGCATTGAGCTTCCTGTAGTCAATGCATAGTCTCAAAGATCCATCTGTCTCATTCACAAAGAAAACAGGAGCTTTATGAACCCTTTTTCAAGAAGTTCATCAAGTTGTTTTTGAGCTCATTCATCTTTGTGAGTGGCATTCTACAAGGAGGTATGGATATTGGACTAGCTTCTGGTTATAGCTTGATTTCCAACTCAATTTCCCTTTACCGAGGAATACCTGGCAGGTTTTTAGGAAAGACTTCCTCATCACAGTGCAATTTATTCAAAGCATAACAGTAATCATGGTCAGAAATCACAGGTATCTCATCTAGTACCTCTAGCTCCATGCCATGCATTTCATACACTAATTCCTTAGAATTCACTAATGCACGCACTTCACCATCAAGAAATGTGATTTCTCTCTTAGCACAATCAATTCTTATGTTATGCATGGCAAGCCAATTCATACCCAGCACTAAATCATACTTAGGAATGTCCAACACTAGCAAACTTGTCATAACCTTAGTCTTTCCTACTATAAGCTCACAATCCTTAGCTAGGTCATTGGTGAAAAGACATTGACTACCTATTGTTTACACTAACAATATCCTAAGCATGATTTCAATAGGCAATTTCATAGCATCAACAAAGTTCCTAGCCACTGTAGACACAAATGCACCAATATTGAAGAGAACACTAACAGGCATACCATTAAGGTAAATGTTACCTTCTCGTGCTACTCCCTGTTGTGATGTTTCTAGCCTCTCCACTTGGAAGACTCTGCAAGCTCTTTGCATTGGAGGTCGAGGGACTGAAGGAACTGGCCTCTACAGTCCCACCCTAGGTGCTCCTCCTCTAGGTTCTACCCTAATAGGCATTATTGGACCTTGGTATTTTGGCCTCCTTTGAGGCTATGGGAAGTCTTTGATCCAATGATCCATGGATCCACATCTTAGACATGCTTGGAAGTCAAAATAGCAGGGTTTCTTTCCATGAAACTTCTTGCCTTTAGGGCACCTTAGGCTAGGGAACTTCCCCTTAACCTTACCCTCACCACCAAAATGAGAATTCTTGGCAATTCCCCTGCCATGTGGTGGTTTCTTCTACTTGCCTCCTGCCTGACTACTTTCCCCTAGTCCACTGGGAAAGTACTTAGTGTCATACTCCTCTTCCTCCACTAGAAGAGCTTTCCGCACTACTTCATAGTATGTAACTGCTACAAAAGGTCTAACAGCCTTTCCAATGTCTAACTTTAGGCCTCTCACAAATCTTTTGGCCTTCAACTCCTCCAATCCATGGTATTGAGGAGCATACCTCACCAACTAATTGAATTTGTGCTCATACTCAAGGACACTGAGGGTGTCCTGCCCTAGAACATCAAATTCAGCTTGCTTTATATCCTTAATGGCATTACTGATGTACTACTCCTGCAACAACTGTGTGAACTCTGGCCAGCTCATCTTAATATCTCTTCCTAGCCTTCTGCCCTTCTAGAAAGCATACCTATCCCTGGTGTTTCTCCACCACATCTCTATCCTACCTATAAAGTTGTAAGTAGCCAGGGACACCTTCTTGGTGGAGCTGAGTGGCATCCTCTCAGACATCTTTTCCATGAAGATTAACCACTCCTCAGCTCTCTTTGGCCCAGCTCTTCCATCAAACTATGGGGGTTTTAGGCCTTGGAACCTCTCCAACAGTTTGACTTCATCAACGCCTTCCAGATCCTCTGATCTGTGTCTCCTAGATTTGTAAAAGCCCTCTATATGGTGATGCTCTTTACGATCTCACTGCCTTTTCCTGGTTCTTCTCTCATGGCCATCCTCAATCTAATTCCTGGTGGAGGAATGGCCATAGACTGAGGGATTGGTCCTAGATACCTGACCGATCTTAGACCTTAGTCTTCTTCCTCTTGGATTTCTCCTATGTCCATCTTCCTCCTCAACAGTTTGATCATTTGTATCTTCTATGCTTCCAAAAAGAGCATATACAGATGTGTTCCCAGTATCCTTTTTTGGTTGTTGTTGTGCATCCTGAACTAGTTCTACTGGAGCTACTTGGACTCCCTATTGTTGTGTTTGAATTATCCTCATTAAGTTTTCATTGATTAGAGCTAAGTTTCTCTGAAGCTCTAACCAAACCTGAGGCATTTCAAGGTTTTGTACCCCCTATTGCACCTAATTCCCTCTATTCTATCCATTTCATTGTCGCCCAGAGTTAGAAAGAGGCCTTCGGGGTAGTTCCCCTCTCCTTGGGGCAACCATGTTTACTTTGCTACATTGATGATTCATCATAGAGCAAATATCATATGTGTTTTTCTGGTACTTGACATTAGCAGCTGACCAAACTGAGTTCATCTATGTAGATGCATGCGATGCAACTATACGCTTTCTACATGTACAGACCATGCTCTGACCATGCTCTGATACTAGCTTCTGTTACTCACTCCGGGAGAGTCCAATTATGGTGCCAAAATTGTGTATTTAGACTCCCAGGAATGGTAATGTTTTGTAGGCCATCAGAACACTACCCTTAGTGTGCATACCCAAGTGGCCCTCTTAGGCACTATGTAAATAGATGCATATTGGTCCAACCATCACACACATATTCACATTTCATGCACACTATGGCAGCAAAGATGAAAAACACTAGCACAAGTCTTAATCTTGGTTACCACACATTAGGCAACCTTGTTATGTTCTAGTGACCAACCATTGCACCAATAACTTCCAATAATAAACTATAACATTCTAGACAAGTACCCCCCCCCCCCATTTTCTTTGCTCCATTATGAATTAGAGACTTAGAACAAACCCTGGAATTTTTTTTTACAACAATAGCCCATCCTATGGACCATGTTATGAATTTTTGAAGTTGGTACACAATTCTGACCAAATGAACGGTAACTTAGCCAAATTTGCAACATCATATCTTTGGCTACAGAGCTCCAAATTCAGAAATTCTAAATCCTAGTTCAACCTCCATATGTTCCCTAGATGTGGTCAAAATTTCACCAAGATGCCTTCTACACAAGGAGATATAGAACTTTAAGTGCTGGGTCAAAATTCTGGTCACTTTATGACCATTTTGCCCATCCAAAATTTCATAAGTGTGCAAACTCTTCATTCACAAGGGGAATGCCCTCCAAGACTACACGATATATGTCCATTACATGTAGGAAATACATTGCATTGGATCTAGCAACTTTATGACGCCAAAACAGAATTTAAAAGTAAGCAACCCATCATTGACACTTAGGCAGCTATGCACCACATCACTTACATAGCCAAAACACTACATGTACATGCACACATGCAATACATAATGGTCTTAACTCAGCTAAATTGGCACCCTAAGTTACAGGAGTGCCTGAGACACAATGGACTCCAGAATAGGATGCTGGACAGGTCTTGCACAACACAATAAGTACCTCCATTAAAAAAGACCAAATGTGCTCCTAAAATCACCAAACTTTCTAGATCATAACTAGACATACGGAAGTTCATGTACCTAAAATTTCAGATCAAAAATCAGACCATAAGTGTCAGTTTGAATATGATCTTTCTCCTAAACCTGGAATGACAGAATTGAGGGCAGTAAGTTTCATTGAGAAACATAGTAAGGCCAACACTTGGATTCAATAGGCAATGTGACCATCATTAAAAACTGAATCCAAAAACACTAAAACACAAAAATGACAATGCATATATACAAGATATAGTGACCAAATCCAGCAGCCATTCACAACAAACAAACACATGAAATGTGTAGCAACATATACCATAGGTTAGTCCATAAAACATATAATAAACAAAATCAAATCACTATGGCAGCCCTACTCAAGCTAATGATTGGTTTTAGGAAGATTTTAATAGTAGTTAGTACTAACTTTGGGCTCTATAAACCCTCATTTCATTTCCATCTTTGTGCACTTTACACTAGGTCACAAAACCTTCAATAAGTGCACTCCCCTCACTAGGTTTGGTTCATCAAGCTCATGGCTCTCTTCCAAGATTCGCCCTAGCTCCATGGTTGCTTGAAAAATATGGAAAACAATGCATGAGAGCAAGAGAACCCTTACCAAAGTGGGTAGGCAAAAAATCAAGCTTGATCCTTGAACCATCCAAGAAATAGTTTGAGTTTGCTTCCAATTGCTTCTTTTTGCCTTCAATTTCAATCAATTCCAAGTTTGAAGGTGTGGTGGCTATGGAGGAAGTGGGGCTATGTTCTTGGGCTGGAGGAGGATGAAAATGAAAATGGGATAAGTGATTTGGCCACTTAAATGGCCTTAAAAGAGCTTAAGGGCACAAAACACACTTAAACAAACTTAACCTTGCTTTATGTCAATTTCCTTTTCACTAATTTTGGTTTCTTTGTCTTAAACTCATTGGTACACATGTGCCCAACATTTTTGACTATTTATCAAGTCTTGGCTACCTCCCCCATGGTGGGATAACCCCACAATTCCACCTTTTGACTTAAGTAAAAAACTTGAACACCATAAGGTTTACACTAGGACATTTAGCTCCTTAATCCCTTTAGTGTTTCCATTGTTGAAACTTATCTTCCATGAACAATTTGGTCCTCCAATAGCACTTTCGTACCATTCATGTCCTTCCCATAACTCTCCAAGTCTCTTTATTGAGAGTTTTGTAATTGAATACTCGAATTTCTAAAACCTTATAAAAAAAGTCCATAGGTTGCTTGACAAACAAGCAATCCTTAAGACTTTTCTTGGGGGTGAAGTTAGTAACTTGGAATACTTTTAAGGAGGTGTTGATCATGCCCTTTACCCCCCACACTTCAATCACTATGGTGAAAATTTCACAATATAATGTTTTTTAGCCATTATGACACACTTGTAATTTTCCCATTTTTGTGAGGTGGTAACATTTACAATCTCTCTCACATACTAACTTTGGCACCAGAGGTCCTTTCCCTAGAAAAAACTTGGAGGAGCCCTTTAACTATTGTTCCTCATTGCTATAGATATCACTTAGGTGAAGTATCTCTGGAGGTCGACATGTCCTACATTAAAGTTGTCTTGGAGCATCATTTAGAGCCATCTGTGGAATACCATTCCCAAGTCACCGTCATTGAGACTCGGCATTCCAAGGAAAAGAGAGTTCCCAAGTCCCAATCCGTGCTTGGGCCTTAGGCTACAACTGATCAAACACCTTTGAAGCCTTCCTTGCTAAAGGACAAAGATCCTCTGACTATCATAATGGGCTTTCTATGTGATTTCCAGCACTCTATTGTGGCTAAGATGACACAACAACTTGACCAAAGCTAGTCACACGCCCGTTCACAGGGAAGGACACCTTCACCAGAGGCCGGTTTAGAAAGAAGTCACCGATCACCTCACTGGAGCTAGGCCAGTGGAAGTCTCCATGATGAATCCTTGTTGTAGGACATGCTGTATTGTGGATGCCACATGGTGAGTCCAAGGTCGAAAGAACCAAGGGTCTCTCGGTGGCGAATGTTAGTGTTATGCCCAAAAGCCAATCATGAGATGATTGTATTTTTTATATTAAGTCATGATATTTTATTGAGGCATTAATCTAGTAATTGTGTTTATTGTATTGTTTCTGTGTGACATAATCAAATGTAACTATAACCCTAGAATAATAGTAATCTTAAATGCCCCTGGTCTAGTATTATTATGAAGTGGTTTACAATAATACATAAAAGCTAGCATATGTGGAGACTAATTTGAGATATGTAGTCTACATATGGGTACAAGTTGGAGAACTTGTGTATTGGACTGACCCATCATGAGAACACTACATGGATTGTCATATGAGTGTCATAAGTGATTCGCATAGCAATCATGGTATATGTAGTCATTTGACCTAAGGTTATCAAGGTTCCTTACATGTGAGTCACATACTTTGATACTTTCTTTTGTTGCTCATAATTGATGTTAGTGTTGTGCCCAAAAGGCCAATCATGAGATGATTGCATTTTTGTACAATGAGTCATGATATTTTATTAAGGCATTAATCTAGCAATTATGTTTGTTGTTTTGTTTCTGCGTAACTTAACAAACATAATTGTAACCCTAGAATAATGATATTCTCAAACGTCCCTAGTCTAGTATTATTGTGGAGTGGGTTGCAATAATACATAACGACTAGCATATGTGGAGACTAATATTATATATGTAGTCTGCATATGGGTACAAGTTGGAGAACTTGTATACTGGACCAACCCACCATGAGAACACTACATGGATCGTTAGATGAGTGTCATAAGTGATTCTCATAGTGATCATGGTATATGTAGTCATTCGACCTAAGATCATCAAGGTTCCCTACATATGAGTCACATACTTTGATACTTTCTTTTATTGCTCGTAACTGAGTGAACTTGAAGGAGGTCATTGGGTATGTCACATATCATGTGGAAGGATTTGTATGATCAAGATGGGATTTGTCCCTCCTATATAACGGGAGTGATATCTTCGGTCCCCTTGATAGAGTAAGACTTAGAAAAATGCATGGCCATGCTCGAATGAGTTGATATACGGTATCAATGTCATCAGTTTAAGTTGGTCTACTCAGTAATCAAGAAACCAAAGATTGGGCTATACGAGAGTGACACATTCCATGTCTCATGCTTAGTCTTGATATCTTGGACAAAGGGACAATGGCATATATCGGTGATGATCATAAAGGTTTGGTCGAATCATCGACAATCTTGTCACTTGAGTAGCAATGATGTGTTGCTAGACACCGCTCATTGCTTATGATCATAAATGTGATTTATGATCATTGCCAACATGGTAAGAGCCTATTGGGTCGCACACATAGAGCTATTTGGATCATTAGAGTGCATGGGCTAATAATTTGGATTTTGGTTTCACAATAATTTTGTATTAATAATGGGCCCAATAGTTGAGCCATTATTAAGCCCAAAATTAAAGCCTAATTGGATTAGGGCTTTGAAACCCATTTGGCTTGGAAGTTGAGTCTCACTATAAATACAACTTTTAGTGAGAAATTCGCAGGTCTCCTTGCCCTAGCCTCCCAAAAGGACAACCGCACTTTTCTCTTACAATTCGTTGGAGGACACAAGCTAGCACTGCAAGCGCAAGAGAAACGCATCTGCCATGACGTGGTGGAAGCGTGGTGATCCCGAGAGGCTCGTGTGGATACCATAGAGAGCTTGAACACGTCAACTGTTCAAGTTTTGTGATTCGACTCTGTAATTGAGTGAGAGATCTCAACCGAAAATTAGGTATGAAAATTTTTGAACACCCGATTTACCCCGTTTCACTTGGATCCTGGAGTGTTTCGATTAAATTCTGCTACACTGTTTGGCTCCCGAAACCCAACAATTGAGTGAACATGAAGGTGGTCATTGGGTATGTCACATATCATGTAGAGGGTTTTGTATGATCAAGAATGGATTTGTCCCTCCTATGTAACAGGAGTGATATCTTTGGTCCCCTTGATAAAGTGAGACTAAGAAAATGCATGGGTATGCTCAAATGAGTTGATATATGATATCAATGTCATCAGTTTATGTTAGTCTACTTGGGGATTAAGAAACCATAGATTCGGCTATACGAGAGTGACACATTCCATGTATCATGCTTGGTCTTCATATCTTGGTCAAATGGACAACCGGATCTACAAAATATGATCATAGTTGTTAAGTTGAATCACCAACTATCTTGTCACTTGGGTGTCAATGATGTGTTGCTAGACACCGTTCATTGTTTGTGATCATAAATGTGATTTATGATCATTGCGAATGTGGTAAGAGCCTATTAGGTTGCACACATAGAACCAATTGCATTATTTGAGTGCATGGTGTTACCACTCTGAGGATTTAAATACAGTGATCAATTTTACTGAGCTCAAGCCCCAGGCAGTCCATGTCCTGTAGGCAAAGCAGAACATGTGCACTATGTTTACCCAAGTGGCACTTTTGGTCATTATGTAAAGATGTGTATATTGGTCCAACCGTCATACACATATTCACAAAAAATTTCATCTAGAAGTAATGATGACAATGAAATTCTTTATTCCTGGCCAATATGAAATTTGAGTGAAATCCCCAAGTGCATGTCCAATCATATGGCACATAAGATGCTATTGGTGTGCATTTTTTTTCCAAACTTTCACACATTGTCCAACTCAAATTCTACCCATGTTCTCCAGTGCCCTAAAGGTTTTAAACCCTTTAATACCCTTAAAAATTCATAGGGAAATAGGTTTGAGACATTAAATCCATCTAAGTTTACAATTATGGATCTTACACTTAACTTGGTAAAAATGACCATATGAACAGTGCTTAGCAAAATCAGCCAATTTTGACAGCCCATAAGTCCGGCTATAGGGCACCAAATCCAATGATTCAAAGGCCAAGTTATTCCCCTTGAATTTTTCTAAGTGTGGTCAAATCTTTATAGCCAAATTCTTTATGTACAGAAAGTTATGGTAGCTGGAGTACAGGGTACCAAATTTTAGCCACTATTGACCATTATGCCCAAACAAAATTTCATAATATTCATACACTTCATTTCCAAGTGAAAAGCCCACTTGGTAGTGTCCATATATGTCTTACACACATGGGAAAACCATTCCCCTAAATTTAGAGTCCTTCTAACCATCATTCATAAAAATGCCATCAAAACAGCCCATAAACACCATCTGGACAGCATTGTGTACACACTTCAAACCACACTCCGTTGATCCATATATCCTTCTCACACTACACATACAACATACATAGATCATTTACTTGCATTTATGCACCACATACATGACAATCACTTAGTTAATAGATACACTAAGCTTCTTGGAGAACTTCAAAAGCACTCAGCACTCCAGAAACTTAAAAGGACCAGCTGCTGCATAAGGCAGAAATTACCATTACTAAAAATAGCTAATGTCCTCCAAAAATCATGAAACTTTCTAGTTTATAAATAAAATATGGTAGTTAATATACCTAAAATTTCACATAGAAATTCACATGACAGCTATTATTTTGAATGCTCTCTTTTAGGTGCTCCTGAAATGGCCAGAAAAGGGGTAAGTCTCTTTGAAGAAACTTAGTAAAGGCTTATCATTAGAAACTTGAATTCCCAGCACCATACTTCAAATAAAAATACATAAAGACACAAAAAAAAATCACATATACAAAAATACAGCCATCCAAATGCACAAAAAAACATAACACAATCAAATGTAATGCTGGCAGCAATACATCATTAGGGTTAGTCCATAAACAATCAAATAAACAATATTTAATCACTATGGCAGCCCTCCTCAAGATAATGCTTGGTCTTAGGAGGTTAATTGGTCTTATTTAGTACTAACTTGGGCTCTAGAAACCCCTATAAACACTGCCATCTTAGTGCATGAAAAACAGTAAGGCTGGAACCTTGTTCATGCACTCCCCCTTAACCCATACTTGGTTCCTTGAGCTTTTTGCTCTCTTCCAAGCATGGTCATAGCTTCATGGATGCTTGATCATCATCTTAAGATAGTAAACAACCATGAAACATGAAGATAAAACCCTTACCTAAGCTGTGAAGGCTGAAATCTTCAAGAGATACACAAGAAACCCGAAAACTAGGGTTGTTCTCTTTCTTGTTCCATCCGATTGCCTTCCTTTGTGATTTCTTAGGAGATTGAGATATGGTGGCTATGAAAGCTTATGGAGGAGCTAAGGAACAGGTCTTGCCTGGTGGGGGACGAAAATGGGTAGGAAATGGCAAGAAATTAAGATATTTTACCTAACTTGATTAATTTAACCTTAACTTAGGTCACTATAAGTATATCTTAAACAAAGAATTTTTGGCTAATCTTTAGCCCACCCTTTTGACCTTATAAACTGGAAATAAAAGGCTAGGATAATGCTAGAAATGACCACCTTTGACTCTTGTCAAAAATCATCCCATCCTTAAGTTATTTTTGTGAACAATTGTACACCTAGTTGTTATAGGTTCTTGAATAATGGCTTTTCTTTCCTTTATGCAATTCAGCCTCCAAAAATTGCTTCCATACAATTCAAATCCTTCAAAATCTCTCTTTTAGAGTTGTAAAATTGAGTACCCAAGTCTTAAAATCTTGCAATAAGACCCATAGATCACTTGTAAAACAAGCAATCCTCTAGGACTTCCTTTAGTACCAAGTAACCATTGTAATCTTTTAGGGAGGTGTAGATTATTCACTTTAACCCTCACATTTCATTCACTATGGTGAAAATTATGTTATATAATGGTTTATAACCATTATGCCTTTATACTGTAATTTTCCCATTTGTTGAGGTGGTAACATTTCCCCCCCCCCTTAAAAATTTTGGTCCTCCAAAATTGCCCTTAGCTTGGGATACTCATCTGGATACCTTTCTAGAATTTCTTTCTCAGTTTCCTAGGTTGTCTATCTTTCATAATGGTTTGACCATTGTACTTTAACCATGGGAATCAGTTTGTTCCTTAGCCTTTTGGTATCCTTAGCTAAGATAGCTATAGGTTTCTCTTCATATGTTAGATTTGGTTCTAACTGTATGTCTTCCACTGCTATAGCATGCTTTGCATCTAGTAGACACTTCTTAAGCATACTGACATGGAAAACATTATGAACACTTGACATAC